>BOPN01000026.1:60000-62500 GCA_017312705.2 Penaeus japonicus
GAAAACCCCAGCATTACGACCATACAAAGCCGGAATCGCCCTAGCGTGAATGGGTTAAGGTAAGGTAAGAGTACTGCAAAATTAAGTTACTTGTCATGATAATTCAAATCGCTATCCATGAAAATTGATCTTAAGTTTATGTTCTCTCCACAAAAAACAAAGAATGCATTTTTTCTATAAACTACAAAGGAAATATCTTAACAAATTTTACCAAGCATATTATGTAAAAAAATAAGAAGAAATAAAAAGGTTCCTAAGCTGAATGGGTACATAGTTGCTTGTGACAAATATAGAAAATGTTTATGTGAGAATGATGTTACCAATGATCACTTGAACTATTTCCAAAACAAATGGATAAAGTAATTTACAAGAAAGATATGACTCATAACCAGGAGTCAAACAGTTTGAACCTACTTTCAATAACCAATTCAGACACTGCCAGAAGAGCTTCATGTCCATTACTGTCACATTGAGAGAGACAACTGTCTTGGAAAAGCTAGTGAACTGCAGATATGACAATATCAGTGGCTTGGGGTCCTCAACTTTCCCATTGTTGGCATAAAGTGCTTGAAACTGCAGCAGGTTACAGCAGTCAGAAAGGTGCTCTCTGTCTAACACCTGCAATAACAAGGATACATCAACAAAAAGTACTGTGATAATTTAAAGTTTTTAAGATTTTATGTAAAGAAAAACAAAAAAGCAAAGTTATAGGTGTATCTTTCAACTGCAACCTTTCATCTTTTTCCCTGTGTTTATTTAAGAATATCAACATGAGCAAACATATATATCAAAGAGAAGTGCCAGCATACTGTAGCATACCATGAAATAAAACGGCCACAATGAATACAGAAACATTAAATTAGAGATGCTTTGAGTCAAATATTGAAGAGCATCTTTTCCACTATGGTCATGTAAGGAAGGGTTGAGTTTGATCTGAATTATCAAGAATTTAATGAGCCTCTTCTCTTTATGGCTATCTCAATTAATTTTGAGTTGCTTTCCTATTCTTTTTTTCATCACTATTACATACCATCTCTGTCAACCGCTGCAATGCAGTTCCAGCAGCGGGGGTCCAGTCAGGCAGATCTTCACTATGACAATCTGCTTCATTGATATCTCTGACTTTGCTCATGGCTTCCTCATAGGACTTGCAGGAGCGAAGAGCATCTGACAGGCTCAGCCCTACATACTGAGCCATGGCTGGCGTTTCTCTAGTATTTGCCATTCTAAAGAAATTTCCAAAAACAATCTAAAATGTAATCACAAACACTGGTTCAACAGAGAATAACAGAAACATGATAAGAAAAAGAGAAAGAAGATTATTATCTTTCAAACACAGATAAATATTATATCATATATAATGAAAACTCATGATACAACAAAACACATTTAATTCTTTTACATCATTTATAAAATTATGTTCTCTTAGATTATTATTATATATATATATATATATATATATATATGTGTGTACATGTATTGCTCTGCTTTAGCGATATACTTTAGTTTATCTATGATAATTAATGAGTGAGTTTGAGGAAAATAAGACAATAGGCAAAAATCACAAGAAAAAAAAAGTATTCATGACAAAGATAATTTATGTGTGTCCCTTTGTGGTTTAAAGTACTTGTGATTTGATGATGATTGAGTAAAACAAAAACCATATCATTATTTACAGGTTTGTCACGTCTTGAGAAATCATAATTACTCCTTGTAATCTTATTTTTGATTTTTTGTCACATATGATTTTTACAAGAGGAGAGTACTTCATTATATATCCTATTTACTTGCTAAGATTGGAAAGACATATTCTTTACATATCTTGGTATTAAAGTTACAGTAGTAAATACAATAAGTGATATTGATATACTAAAAAGAGTTTGTTGATGAAATTTATGTCATGTGAATCAGCAATTGTTCATATCATTATTACTATTAATACCAATAGTGCATTTTGCATTGAAGTCTTAAGCTGATCTAAATTATTCAAAGTTGATTTCTTTTCATTATATCTAAACCTCTTCTTTCTTGAATTATATACTATATCCGTCTTCTTTAAGTATGTTACATGAATACTATTGTGCTGAAAAGGGGAAGAAACAAACTAGTAAATGGATTCATTTCTAATGCATGGTATTTTATTTAGTGTTTAAGATCAGGAAAAAGGAAAACAAAGAAAATATATTCATAAAACTGAAGGTGCAGAAATACCATAGTACCTACTGAATCTAAATAATGCTTGTATCATGACCATTATTCCATTATTAATGTTTTGTTTTAGTTCTTACAACCAAGAATTTATAGCAATAGATATTCATAGATTTTCCTTTACAACTTTCAGATGGAGTTGTAAGAGTAAAAAAGCATAATGGCAGGAGGCAAGTTTGACCATCCAGCTCGTAAACTTCACGCACAAGATCTTTTATCTTTAGAGAACAGAGGTATGGCTTGAAGTTTATAGTTTTTTCTGCTGTGTATTAGAAAGCAAATTGAATGTTTT
>BOPN01000026.1:77500-80000 GCA_017312705.2 Penaeus japonicus
AAAACATACCATTAACCTTTTTCACAGTGGCACCCATGAAGGCACTGGTGGCAGAGAGGTACATAGACTGGCGAACGCGTCTTGGTGAACTTGGGATTATTTGTGCAGAGATCACTGGCGACACAGATCATGATGATATTGCTGTTATCGGGAAGTCACAGGTAGATATAGAATTACAAAAAGTGATTATAAATTGTGTTATGATCTCATTTTTTACATAATAAACAGGCTTTGCAGGTTGAAATTTATTCCTTCAGTAAAAGCATAGGCCTCCCTTTCATAATTCCATTTAACATTTTATAGATTTTTCTTTCGTCACTCGTTGTCCCCTTTTCTCAGACTCCTTTGCCTCCAAATCCCTGTCACATTCGCTTTCAGGTAATCCTTACAACCCCCGAGAAATGGGATTCCCTCACTCGCCGCTGGAGGAATCACGTCGCTCTCATGGAAGCTGTTTCGCTCTTGCTGATAGACGAGGCAAGTCACTCTCTTACTGTGAATGTGTGGAAAAGGGACAGAGAAAGATGATTATGTAGTAGTGATTGGAAATGATGATAATGAGATTACGATTAATATATAGATATATATATATGTATATATATATATATATATTTATATATATCATGTATGCATGTACATATGTGTGTGTGTGTAAATATCAGGTTGTTGATTATGCTAATGTTAACAACAACGTTAATTATGACATCTTTTCTGAAAACAACCCTTGCCTTCCCCAGGTACACGTGTTGGGCGACAGAACCCGAGGTCCTACCATGGAGGCGGTTGTGTCACGGATGAAGACCATCCGCACGACAAGACCTTCCACATCGCCCCATAAACCACCTCTCAGGTAATCTCAGTTCCCATTATTACCAAACACTAATTTTCACTAAACTTTACTATTCTATACTACCCTTGACTCTTATTCTTCATTATTTACTGGTCTCCACTCCGTATGCTCACTATACCTCATACACCCATTCTCGGGTTTTCATAACTATATGATTCGGGTTTTTTCGTATGCAGATCAAGCGTTATGGCGAAAAATAGAAATAAAAAGGTTGTTACTTTGGCCATCACTGTAGAATTCTTCACCGTGTCAGAATAAAGACTTTGTAAGTGCGAATAGTCTCATGTGTTATTTCATAGTGACATATCCAATGCCCACTAGCAGACTAACACAGTGTGGCCATTATTTCTCTCATCCCATTAACGTATTTTCAAATCTAAGGTTTGTTGCGGTTTCGGCGACGATTCCCAATGCAGACGACTTGGCAGTTTGGTTGTCAGATGGACAGTCTCCTGCGGTGACACACAAGTTAGTAACGAAGTAGTTTTGTGAATTGTGAACAACTTTTGTCCAATAATTTTTTTTCTTTCTAAAAGTCAAATCAGTGAATTATGAGTGTTTGTTCATTAATTCATTAATTTGTTATTAATATCATTATATATTATACCTTCTATATCCATATTTGTACTGAGAAAGTTATCTTAATGAATCTCTTAATTTGTGTGCCCTCATTATTTATGAATTTTCAGAGTAATTGAGGTAAAGTCATTAGTATTTATGAGATGTCATTTGTTAAACAAATGAGAAGTTGTTATGCAAATTACAATTTATCATGCCAGTGTTTGCTATAATCAGTCACTTGTTTCTGCATTTCTGTATATTTCTTGATGTCAGTTGAATTTCTGACGATTTCATTTTTATTCCACTTGCGATCGTATCCCCCTTCAAAATCCTTAATTTATTTTTATTTTTCCTCCCTCCTCTTGCTCCTTTATATTGATCTCTCATATTATTTCTCCTTCATTTCCTACCTTTCTTGTCTTTCTTTCGCCTTCCTCTCTATTTCTTCGCTATCTCTTTTTTTCTCCTTCTTCCTCCTTTGCCATTTCCCTATTCTTTCTCCTTTTCCCCCTTTCCCTTTTCATTCCCTCTCTCCCGTTCCGCAGGTTAGAGGAGTCGTTACGACCAGTGAAACTTCGTCGGGTCGTTCTCGGGTACGACTGCCCTGAATCCTGGAGTGAATTTAGGTTCGACTTGTCTCTCACTTACGCTTTGGCCACAGTCGTTGCTACTCACAGCGAGAATAAACCCACGTTGGTAAGTTTGTTGTAAGGGGAAGTGTGTGCGGATGGATAATGTGTAAAGGTGGTTGGAATAATGGTAGTGGAACAGCAGTCAAGTTGGTAAAGATTATACTAGATCATATGATAGAAAATTTTGATGGATAAGAAATTATAAGATATAATAACTGAACAAATTGAACAATCGTTTATTCTTCGACACATATAAAACAAGATTTTTATACAAACGAACATATCAGTTAAAATCCTCCATTCTCTGTATCAGAAGACAATTTTCATCTTTCTCTAACTTTCCTATACGAAATACATACATACCCAGTTATATAACCCCAAACTAAGCAGATGTTATACCTCGAACAGGTGTTCGTCTCAACACGGAAGGGAGCGCAAATGGCAGCTACAACACTTA
>BOPN01000026.1:100000-105000 GCA_017312705.2 Penaeus japonicus
TATCTGTTTATTTATTGCGTTGGGATGGGAGAGAGGGAAGGAACAGTGGACTTGGGCGAGAAGGAAGAGGAAGAACCGAGGAATATGTTAGAAAAAAAGTAGTGGAGGAGAAGGAGTGAGAGAAACTGAAAAGAATCACAAGAGGAAAAGGGAGGACTTATGGAGGTGTGGATGAAGGGGAGTAGAGGAGAATGAGGAAAAGAGGGAGGAGGAATAGGAAGAAGAAAGCCAAAGAATATAAAGAAGCGGAGGGATAGAAATATAAAGTGGGAAAATGCCGAAGAGGGGCGATTGAGCAATTTCCTCACTTATACTTCAACATATTTACCCCCTCCACCCCCTTTCTCACCCTCTAATCTTTTCAAAATCCCATCAAGAAGAGAACTTTATGGAACAGACACAAAATGATATTAAAGCAAGCGCGAAAAACTCATCAATATCTGGTGGGGTGATCGTAGCTCACGCTGTTTGTTGCAATTCGCGCCGAGGGGTTTGTTGCAAGGAAATGGTATAGGATGGGGAATGGTGGAAGAGAGTTGAAGTAGATATTGAGATTTGCTCCGGGTTCCATGGTCTTGTAAAGAGAAAATATAAAATATAAAATGATAATACATTACAAAGTCATAGACAATACAAATAACTTATTTCTCAATATCTATCTATCTATCTATCTATCTATCTATCTATCTATATACATATATATATATATATATATATATATATATATATATATATATATATATATATATAAACACACACACACACTTGTGCGTGGGTGTGTGTGTGTGTGTGTGTGTTATACGTACATATGTATGTAGATATGTATGTTTACATGTGTGTATACACATGTATGTATGTATATGTATATATGTATATATATATATATGTATATGTGTATATATATATATGTATTTATATACATATATATATATATATATATATATATATATATATATATATAGATATATATATATACATATATATACAAATATATATATATGTGTGTGTGTGTGTATATATATATATACATATATATATATATATATATATATATATATATATGTATGTATATATGTATATGTATATATATATATATATGGAGAGAGAGAGAGAGAGAGAGAGAGAGAGAGAGAGAGGTGGGGAGAGGTAGAAACAGAGAGAAAAATTTATATCTATATCTATATCTCTCTCTCTCTCTCTTTCTCTCTCTCTCTCTCTCTCTCTCTCTCTCTCTCTCTCTCTCTCTTTTGTCAGTAACATTTCCTATTTTTCTTAGTATTTCCTTCTACCTATAATGAAGGTCGAATGATAATCAACTAATATTCCCACCGGTGTAAACTGCGCGATTTACATACGAAACTGACAACATTGACTCGTCACAATAGACATAAAAATAGCCATGTTGCACGGCTCTCTCGTGGGAGCCTCGTTGACTGGCGTGCAAAGCTAAGGGTCAACCACATTAATGTTTATTTTGTGGAATTATTTTTCTGTTTTATTGGTTCCTATTGATCTCACACACACACACACACACACACACACACACACACACACACACACACACACACTCGTAGTATGCATTACAGTCAAAACACATCATCACTCAAGGCATGTAGTTTCCAAGATAAACAGGAAATACACTGAATATATGTTTTTAGCCTAGTACATTACCAATGAATAGGTAAATGTTAATCGGAAAACAGATAAACATTCAAATATATATAAACATAATGAAGAGACTATGATAAAGTAAATACTCATCCTCTGTTCTGTGTCCTCAGTTCAAAAGACACATCAAGGCAATGGCTCGCATCACACCATAGAGAAATAATAAAGTGCCATAATTGCCATCTCATTACTCAGCCAAATAATTACCTCAGAAGACGTTCCCACACATTTCAAGGCATTCCCACGTACCTGACCTTTGTGACTTGACTTCTATGTATGGGGCAGGCGCGCTGTCAGGCGATGACGGGTGATGCGGGAGGCTTTTGACGCTTTGTCTATCAATGCGGGCACGGAAATATACATTGTGAATAAGAGCGCATGCACACACACACACACACACACATACACACACACACACATACACACACACACACACACATACACACACACATACATACACACACACACACACAACCACACACACACACACACACACACACACACACACACACACAACCACACACACACACACACACACACACACACACACACACACACACACACACAACCACACACACACACACAACCACACACACACACACACACACATATATATGTATGCACACTGACTAGCATACGAACATGTAAACAAATGCACAGAAACGTGACCATCACAAGTCAGTCTTACCTCATAAAATGGTCCAGTGAGTGAATGAAAGGCTACATATTTGCAATGTTAATGTTCAAGGCGGACCTTTCACTACATTTTATGTTCATGTTTACAGTTTCAGTAGAATGAGTGCGGGAAGAAGTGAGAACAAGAAGATATTTGCATTGCGCCTCTTGTTCTATTTTGGGGTTTGAAGTGTTTTGGCGAAGCTTTGATGATGCGTGTCTTAAAAACAATTCATTTTATTCCATTATGGAAGGCTGTTTATTTATTATGTTATTATGTCATAACATTTAAAGTGATTTATGAGAGGAGGATTAAATAGGAATTGGGAGCGTAGGTCTGCCATCGCATTTGTATGTCTGTCATTTTCGTATTGTACAATTGCTACAATTTCAAGGTCAGAGTCTAAGAGGTTAACACCAGCATTTGCCCCTTTGTCTACTTCTTTGGCTGTCTGTGCCCTTTAGTCTTTCTGTCTTTGTCAGTCTGCCGGTTTGTCTCTCTGTCTCTGTCAGTCTCTCGGTTTGTCTCTTTGTCTCTCGGTCTACGCCCCCCTCTCTCTCTTTCCCCTATCTCTCCCTGCATCGTGTAACTCTCTGCTTCCCCCTTTCTCTCTCTCTCCAAATATGTTTTTTTTAATCAATAAAGACTTCTGGGAATAAGTTTTAAAAAGATAATCTGACACCAGAACGCCTTTATCCAGGTGAGAAAACCGGAATATAAAAAGACGCAGTGCCCTCGCGTGGCCAAGATGAGCTTTATTCCAAGGTCTGGTGTGGGTACTTGGGCGAACGTAGACTTATGTAGGACTTTAACAGTAAGATTTCTCAAAGCGAAAGAGAAAGATTGAGGGAAAGATAAATAGATAGATACAGAGAGGGGGGGAGAAGTAGATCCATAGATAAAATAAGAGAAAAATAGATACAGAGAGAAAAAAAAGGTAAAGAGAAGAGTGAGCCGAAAAGAGAGAGAAGAAGGGAGGAGAGAGAGACAAGAAAATAGAGAGAGAAAGAAACGGGAAAGAGCGAGAGAGAGAAAAAAAGAGAATAGTTTGATTAATCGGATATATCATTTGTTTGATCTATCTTTTGAATCGCTTACTTATAACATATCATTATTCATGAATCTTGTTACCTCAATCATTTAGCAAGAACTGAAGGACGGACGTCGGGGAAAATAACAGAACAGTAAAGTGGAAATTATTTTCGACTCAAACGCGTCGCTCATTTCGGGGCTGTTTGGCACTACACGTTTTTCGCATTCCATCTTTTCTTTTTCTTTTTCTTATGTAATACTGAGATTCCATTTAAAATTAGTCGAAATTATTTAGAAAATGCAGTTTTAATGAGTATAAAAAATATATATATATTATGTTTGCCAGATCCATGCAGTAAAATATTATTCATTCAAACCATTTTATTTTATTAGTATCCCCATTTTTCTCTAATAGACTTCTTCTTTACGATATATTCAATAACTCCACTTCGGAAAAAAAATATGACGTATTTTTCTCTAATTTAATATCGGTTTTCGTAAAGTTTGACTTTGATGAAGATGAAATTAGAATTTGGTTTATATTCAAATGATTTGGACCTCTTGACGATTTTTGTTTTACGAAGCTTTGAGGATATTTACACCAATAACTACGCAAAAAAAAAGAAAGAAAACCAAAACAATAACGAACACAAGCAGATAAAATCAAACACTCATATCAATAAGATCAGACCAACTCAATACCCCCTTATGAACGCATGACGTCATACCAAGATCGAACCAATACCAAGGTTCCAACTCGACCTTCGGCGCCAGATAGAGGAGTCGAAGGAGAGAAGAGAGAGAGAGTCTGCCGAGTGCATCACTGTGGGTCGTTATGATAATTATTGTTATCGGTTGAGGGACTGTTCGGTTGGGTGGCGGGGGGAGGGGGAGGGGGGAGTAGTCGCTGTTCCGGACGTGTATGAGGTTTATGTATCGGAGGCGTGCAGGCGCTGTGGTTAGGAGGGGGGATGGGGGGGAGGTGAGTGCTGTATGTGCATATTTATGCTGTGATTTTGGAGTCATCTTTTTCCTTTTCCTTTTCTTTCTTCGTTATATTTTTCCATGTTTTTCTTTTTCATCCTCTGATTTTTATTCTTGTTTGTTTTCACCATATACTTCATCGTTATCTTCTCTTTCCTTTCCTCCTCCCATTCCTCCCCTCTTCTTTCTCCTCCTCCTCGTTCTCCTTCTCTTCTTTCTCCTCTTCCTCCTCCTCCTTCTCCTTCTCCTACTTTTAGATTAATGTTCTACTCTTTATTCCAAATGTCTCTCTTTCGATAGGCCTAATTCTCATATTTATCCATCTATTCATCTATTTCTCCTTATATTTACCCATTCCTCTGTTTAACCCATTTATATTTTACGCCAAAGTTGTAAATCATTTATATTTTCCCACAAACATGCTGTTCGTAGATATTTACGGTGAACAGAAAAAGATATATATACCCAGCACAAGGCATTGTCGAACACTACTTCATTGTGCAACGCGTAGGGTCTTTATTGCATCCTTTCTCTGCAATTGCTTCCTGAGTACTGCACTCACGCAAACACATAAACAGGAACACGGTATTTGTGCATACACACACCCTCACTCATTCACTCACTCACTCACTCACACTCA
>BOPN01000026.1:130000-132500 GCA_017312705.2 Penaeus japonicus
GGGCCCACGAGGTGGCGCTCCAATTCGACCTCTGACAAAGCCTCATGTTGCGCTGCTCGAGGCTGGTGGCCCTCCAGAAGTCGGATCTGGATCTGGGGAAAGGGTGGATTGGATTTAGTAGATGTTGATTTATCAATACGTACGAATACTATCACATGATTTCACACGGCATAGTGTGGGGTAAGGTCATGTCCATAAAGTATTAAATCATAGATAGATAACTGGATATAATTAAACCGGTACTTAAATGCTTCGTCTATCTTACTCTATATATATATATCAATTTCTCCTCGGTAAGAACAAATATAACGATAATCATTAAATTATATGGCAATACTGTATTTAACATAGGTATACAAAATCAATATATCAGTAAAAAGCAAAACTTGAATAAAGCCATGAAATAAATAAACCAAGATTGCAAGACAAGTTTTGCTTCCGTAGCATTCATCATCCAATGTTCCATTCTTCGAACCTTCCATGGCAATTCCGGATTCCGACGATACAGTCTTAGCGACGGCAGTTCGTGAGGCGCCGGTGACAAGGTGGTTAAGAGGCCCGCGGGAAAGACGCCGCTGTACGAGCCGCTCACAGCCTCTGCAACGCTAACGTCTACCTTTCCCTCATTGTCGGTCACGTAGTGTGCATGAGAACAGAACTGGGGGAGAGTATTGTAAACTTTATGTCTGCTTTAGATAGTAGCTTAAGGCCTGGTGGCCTATTTGCAATCAATTTGGACAAAGCGTCGTCACTAATGAAGAGTTGCTAGTTTGCCTCGCAAATGTGAATGGATGAAACCACAAAGTACATTAGGTTTATATATATATAACTTAAAATTTCCAAATTACATAACCGGATTCTATAGAATTAAATTGTTATTCAGTTTATTATTACTAGGATTACTATTTTCTTTATCAACAGCTAAGAAAGTTATTGTCAGAATTAAGATTTGTATGAATTGGTATAAAAATATAATTCCCCATGTTAGTTCTATCGGTATATCTAGATACTAGCTAGTTTACAAGATCCCTTTGAACAGACGTTTTGTCACAGTTATCATTATTCGTAAGAAAAAAGAGATACTGTGTGAATTGTGTTCGATTTTACACGTATAGTTTGTTTCAGCATTTTTAATTACTAGATCCAAACACGATTGAGGAATGCCCTTCAATAGCAAGGGTGTTCTATCTGCATATTTATGATAGCATGAATCCAATGCTATTTGTTAATATTGTACACGAAAATGTTTTGCCTTGCGTAGGATATAGCTATAAGACTAATGAAACAGCGTTCTCTAGAATCAGTACACTCATAAAAATAGTAATCCTAGTCTTAAGGTCATGCCTCCTCATGAACTGGGCTGAAATCTCCATCGCTTTGGGTAATTCACAGATATCATAATGTCCATTATATTGCTGTTTCCTGCCTTTGTTGTGGTTATTGTAGTTATTGATTATGCACACAGCACCTACAGTTTCTCACAATTATATATTCTTAAAGCTCTCTTTGTGACAAGCACAAGTTTTGATTTAAATTGAAAATTCCACTGTAGAAAAGTGATCGTTGCTGGTATTCATATAAATAGATATAACAAGCTTGGAATATCAGATTTCTCTTTGCTTGCTATACAGAAAAGGTCAAGTATTAAAAAAATATAACAATATCAAATGTCAGAAGAGGAAATAACTTGAATATAACACAAAGTGAAATAACAAGAGAGAATATATATATATATATTTTTTTTAGACATCGAATAATCTCAATTTAGGAAAACCGCGATTAAGACTACAGCAATCCTCTCCGTTTGTCTTTTGTTTTTTTTCAAGTGGCGGGTATTTACGATTTGTATAAATTTTGCCTTATTTTTTTTTAATACTAGTATTGAATTAGTTTATGTACCACCCCAAAGAATATAAAATTACGGTTCTTACATTGATCCTTAAAGTTCCCCCCACCAAGTTATGTAAATAATAGTCAGTATGGTGCCCTCTGTGATGCATAGACCTCCCATTATAGTGCGTTTGGTTTAGTCTCCCCTTGTGTGCAACTTAACTCTACTTGGGTGAGTTCGTGACACTTTGCCCCTTTTCAGTAATACGTAAACAAAAGTCAACTATTTTCCTGGATAGTAGCATAGACAGGAAAATTGATATATATCTATATAAGTGTTAAGAGCTCAACCCTCATTGAGAGAGAGAGAGAGAGAGAGAGAGAGAGAGAGGGGGGGGGGGGTAATAAAAAATGATTGCTTCACGCTTTTTCAAATAGTTTTTCAACACCTTAATAAAGCCCGAGATAAATCAGTCACAATGGCAGTTAACTAAATTATCATCTAAAAACACAACAATAAGTAATGCCATTGAGTTTAATGTACCAGTAATCACCTCATTGTTCTACAAGATCGAGACATATGATAATGATTTGTCAGATCCTCTTTCGTTACTAACCGAAAAGGTAAATTTTCTCATTCATAACTTCAAGGGCATTAAAAGATTGTAGA
>BOPN01000026.1:157500-162134 GCA_017312705.2 Penaeus japonicus
CTCTCTCCCTCTCTCCCCCCTCTCCCTCTCCCTCTCCCTTTCCCTCTCCCTCTCCCTCTCCCTCTCCCTTTCCCTCTCTCTCTCTCCCTTATTCCCTCTCCCTCTCCCTTCCTCCTCCCTCCCCCCTCCCTCTCCCCCCCTCTCTCTCTCCTTCTCCCTCCCTCCCCCCTCCCCCCGCTCTCTCTCCCTCTCTCTCTCCTCTCTCTCTCCCTCTCTCTCCCTCCCTCCCTCCCTCCCTCCCTCTCTCCCTCCTCTCTCCCTCTCCCTCCCCCTCCCCTCCCTCTCTCCCTCCCTACCTCCCTACCTCCCTTCCTCTCTCTCACTCCCCCCCTCTCTCTCTCACTCCCTCCCTCCCTCCCCCTCTCTCTCTCTCCCTCCCTCCCTCTCCCTCCCTCCCCTCCTACCTCTCCTCCCACCCCCTCTCCTTCTCCCTCTCCCTCTCACTCTCTCCCTCTCCCTCTCCCTCTCCCTATCTCTCTCTCTCTCTTCTCCCTCTCCCCTCACTCCCCCTTTCCCTCTCCTCCCTCTCCCTCACTCCCTTTATCTCTCTCTCTCCCTCCCTCTCCCCCTCCCCCTCCCCCTCTCCCCCTCTCCCTCCCTCCCCTCTCTCTCTCCCTCCCCCCCTCTCTCCCTCCCTCCCTCCCTTCCTCTCTCTCTCTCTCTCTCTCTCTCTCTCTCTCTCTCTCTCTCTCTCTCTCTCTCTCTCTCTCTCTCTCTCTCTCTTCCCCTCTCTCCTCTTCTCTCTCTCTCTCTCTCTCTCTCTCTCTCTCTCTCTCTCTCTCTCTCTCTCTCTCTCTCTCTCTCTCTCTCTCTCTCTCTCTCTCTCTCTCTCTCTCTCTCTCTCTCTCTCTCTCTCTCTCTCTCTCTCTCTCTCTCTCTCTCTCTCTCCTCTCTCTCTCCCTCTCTCTCTCTCTCTCTCTCTCTCTCTCTCTCTCTCCCTCGTCCTCTCTCTCTCTCTCTCCTCTCTCTCTCTCTCTCTCTCTCTCTCTCTCTCTCTCTCTCTCTCTCTCTCTCTCTCTCTCTCTCTCTCCCCCCCCTCCCTCCCTCCCTCCCTCCCTCCTTCCATCTCTCCCTCCCTCCCTCCCTCCCTCCCTCTCTCTCTTCTCCCCCACTCCCCCCCCTTTGCTTTCCCCCCCCCCCCCCACCGTTCGTCTATCTATCTATCTATCTCTCCCCCCTCCCATCCTATTCCCCTCTCTCCCCACTCCCCTTTCCTTTCCCTCCGTTCGTCTCTATCTTATTTCTCTCCTTTCTTCCCTCCCCCTCTCTATCTCTCTCCCTCCCTTCCCACTCCCTTTCCTTCCCCCTCCCTCCTCCGTTCGCCTCCCCTCCTTCCCTCCCCCTCTCTCTCTTTCTCTATCTCCTCCCCCCGTTCGTCTCTCTCTATCTCTCCCGCCCCCCCCACTCTTTCTGTTTTATATATTTCCATCTTCCTCTCTCTCACTTTGATAGGGATGTGTTATTCAGAGGCAGTTAGTAAAACGGATTACTTTGAGAGAAATTTCGGTTTTCTTTCACGTCACTTTCGATTCACTCGTCTCCTTCCCTCCATCCCCTTCCCTTCTCCATCCCTCCACCCACTTCCTGTCTCCTTCTCTCCACGTCCTTCCTTTCACCTTCCCTCCACCTCCTTCCCATGTCCTTCCCTCCTTTTACCTTTCCTTGTCCTTCCCTCCACCCACTTCCCGTCTCCTTCCCTCCACCCCTTTCCTTTCCCCCTCCCTCCCCCTCCGTTAGTCGACTTCCTTTCCCATTTTCTTTCCTTTTCTTTATGAAATTAGTTTTATTGCAATATATATTGCGATTATGTATTTAAAAAAATGATTTTTGCTTCACTATAGTCATTTCTCAAAATTGCTGTTATTTTTGTTACAGTTTATACTATATCTATAATGTTTATACTATATTTATATCCTTTTAGGTGTTTCATGGCATGTCTCATTTGTCTGGAAGTTTATTCAATATTTTTCATTAATTCGTATGTATTGTAGTTTTTTTTTTTTTTTTTTTTTTTGTAATTGTATTACCTTATTAAATAAATATATTCCTTAAAATCAGGGACTGTACATTGAACACGATACACTGTGATGTTACCGCGTTTTGAAAAATTAACCAAGTATACTCCTAGGGATCGTTCACATGTTACGCCTTCACTAAAGGGGGGAAAGGCGCTTTTTAAGCATTAGAAAGTTCAAAACGCCGAAAAAAACGGATAGTTCATGCAGATGACACTATATAGCTTTTGTAAAATTTAGTACTGTCTGTAGAGATTTTTTTTTTACAGGGGACCTATTCAGGTGTATTGTTACCAGGTCGTGCTTGGCAGGTTGTATAGGGCACGTTGCTTCTTATTTTGATCTTCGTACAGTAATTAGTTTTCCATATCACGTGATACTTGTTCAACCCTGTTTCTGCGTATCCAGATAAGAGCAAACTAACGGTGCAAAATGAAGTGAATTGTTGTGTGGACAGAAATGGAGGACAAGAAAAGAAACTACAATGATGGACTCGAAAGATTGAGTAATCGTGCAACGAAGTCCAAGGCTGGACTCCTGGATTTTGGACCTGTCTTTCTAAACCTACTGCAGAGTCAGTGATGCTCTTGGCACATCAGTTTCTACGTATAGCTAATGCCATCCACTTGGGTTGCAATGAATAAACATTGTAAATACCATCCTTTTGAACCAGGGTGGAGAAACTGCATCTGACCTACAAGTTTACTAGTTCTGAAACAGTATAGTGCCACACTACGGCGGGAAGACGTAATAAGGATTTTAATATACCTTAAGGCGACGTCTGTTCCTCCAATCCAAAGACAAAAGCAAAATTTAGTAAGCGAATTGATATAATTTGAAATAAATTTTGAGTTGATAACTCCTTCGATAGCTCAGTTGGTAGAGCGGTGGACTGTAGTTGGTACAGAAGCAGACATCCATAGGTCACTGGTTCGAATCCGGTTCGAAGGATACTTTTTACAAAGGCCTTTTCAAAAATGAAAATTAGTAAAGAGGCGAAGAAAAAAAAAATCTCATTAGTCAACCGAAGTATAATGATTTTGATTCTTAGATGATAACTGCTCAAGTTTGTAGTGAACTTGGGCAGTTGGGGGTAAAATCGGCTGCAATTTCAGTTATATAACTTAATGATAATCTTACACTGAGTAGTATGATTTTGTATATTTATCTGAATTTGTGAGTTTAACGTCAGGTATAATTATGACAAAGGAACAGTGGACATCTGAAGAATGCAATAATATTACTACTTAAGGTAAGATGTCAGCGGTTAGGGCCCGAAGCAGTATTGGTTCAGTACAGATCATATGGCGATCAGCAGGATAGGTATAGATAAATGGTAGGTAGAATCAGCCTTGAAACATGAAACAAATACACAATCGTTTTCCACGGTTAACATATCCCATGTGGTCTAGTGGCTAGGATACCTGGCTTTCACCCAGGAGGCCCGGGTTCGATTCCCGGCATGGGAATGTTTTCCCTTTGTGTATAGTCTATGACCAAAATATTGTATGTAACGAAAAAGAGAAAGGAATGTCCATGTTAAGATAAACAACCCCCCCCCCCCCCGCCCGCCCTCAACCTGTTAATGCATACAATTCATTGCTGCATTGTATTAAGGAAATGTAAATTTTTTCATTCATCTTCAAGATGAATATTTCCGTATATGTATGTATGTGTGCGTCTGGTTGTCGCTCTTTCCAAGAAAACGTATTCCTTCGATAGCTCAGTTGGTAGAGCGGTGGACTGTAGTTGGTACTGAAGCAGACATCCATAGGTCACTGGTTCGAATCCGGTTCGAAGGATAAGTTTTATTTACGGTCTCGAAGCATTGTTCGAATACCCATAGTGTTATTAGAAACGTGAAGAAAAGTTATGTGACTAGGATGTACAGATGATTTTTATTTTATTACATGTGAGCTGTTGATTGGACTGTTTAAGGTGACTTAAGATTGATATTTTTAAGTTTCCGGGCCGGCGCACAGATTCTCTTTATGGATATGAAATCATTATTTTTAAGTATCCGGGCCGGTACACAGTTTCTGTATGAATTTAAAATTAAAGAAACCCTCCCAAGTTGGTAATGCGCCGATAAACTTATGACCCGAACCCCTATAGAATTTGTAGACCCGTTTACAGCTAATGGATATTCATGTAGCAAATGGAAATGTTAAAGTGAACATCTTATCGCGTTAACTAAAACCTTTGTGTTTACATGTTTAAAACCTAAATTAGATGAAAAAAAAAAAAAATACCTGCCCCGAGTGAGGATCGAACTCACGACCTTGAGATTATGAGACTCACGCGCTGCCTACTGCGCCATCGAGGCACAAAATAGAAGGGTAATATAAAGGAAAACTTCATAACGTTGCTTAACGCATACACATTTATATAAAGCAATTGAGAATGAAAATGAGTAGTGATATCGAATAATTATTCATTCACTCTCACTCGCGGACAAACACACACTCTCTCTCTCACTCTCACTCTCACTCACACTCACACTCACACTCACAAAGGACACGTTCAAACACGCACCTATACACTTACCTATATCCCTCCTCTCACACACACACACACACCTACATACATATTATATATATATATATATATATATATATA
>BOPN01000026.1:167404-172404 GCA_017312705.2 Penaeus japonicus
TCTCTAGTAAGCACTATCTTTATAGAGCGATGGCACATGGCAAGTTGCCGACCTCTTGCTCTTAAGTACCGTCGATGAAGGATGTACAAGCAGGACCAGAAGAGGAATGCAACTAAAACCATGTCCAGTATCTACAATGTGCACAGGGCCCTGTGCCAGAAGGGATGTCTTTTACTGTGGCACTCACAGTCATAAGCACAAGTTGCCTTTCTCTTCCCTACCTCTTCATATTATCTTCATTGTGGAAGGTTATATGTTTCGTATTTGTTCATGACGAATACAACTAAAATAAAGTTGCATTTTGTCCTGTAAAACAAATATTACACTGAGCTGATATAGACGCTATACTACAATTTTAGTCAAGTGCAGCATTGATAGAGATATGGCACATATAAGTCTCACAATACAATCAAATCTCAAAAATAAAACACAAAAATGGCTCTAGTTTTACAATGAGTTCCTAAAAGATATTGGGGAAAGTCAAAAATGTAACGTGACACTGCCTCGCTCTAAAATAAAACCCATCCTGGAGACTGAGCAAGCGAATCTACAATGGGATAATTAATCCTGTCCATTGTTTCCACCATTAGGGAAATTACTACAATAGCAAGAGAAGATCTAGTTTTTCCTGCCTCAAAATAGCATTTCTTATTTATTAAAAAAATTAAAGCTTCATATCTGTGTTACCCCTGACAAGTTCTTCGCCGGATGCTTTACTTTAACAAATGTTATTTTACTCTATTATTTTTGCCAATCGAGCCTTCTCTCCCGAGGGTATGCTTGGGTATGTCCTGTTTGTAGAGTATACATACTTTCATTTTCACTAGATATTGCATCTTTCGTTTTCCCGTTTTCCCTGAACCTGGAAGATTCTATTATGTTTTGTTTTTTCTTGGGATACCAGCATACCGTATATTTTATGTTTACATTTATTGCATTTAGTACACTGGATAAAGTTTATACACACACGTATGTGTATGTTTATTATCATACTTTCAGAATGGCTGGAGCTAAGTTTAAAGAGGTACTTCGAAGACTAAAAGGCTACCTTTGACAAAAGAGGAAAAAGGCAAAGACTCAAATCCCCCCTCCCTCTTTTATGCAGATCTTTGTATATACTTTTTGGGTGAATATAATTTATGAGGTCAAAAAATGATCATAGGACTTATCAATGGGGATAGCATGATCTATTGCTTTAAATGGCTAAAAAACTATTGATTGGAAAAACAGCGTCGAGGGCTTTTGGATGATTGAATTTGACATATTTTCACCGCATTAGTTCAGCACATTCTTTCCAAATGAGGAAGAAAAGCGGGCTTTCAGATTGTCCTGATTACACTTAATCAGTGTGAAGGATAAAAGATTTTCTAACAATTTAATGTACTGCTTTTCTTGAAGAACTGGAACTGAAAGTATGATTCTTTTTCTATAGTATATTTAAATATCTTCTATGATACACGAAATACACTAAGCAATGATCAATTTAAGAATCGTGCACACCGCCGTGACTAATAAGAATAAAATACACCCAGCTGCAATCAGACACAGTATACCTAGCAAACACTTGGTCTGTACCTTTAGTAATTTAATGTATATGTACATTAGACTAGATGCCCCAATGAAGTCTGGTATAATTCAAGTATAGCCCGAGGTGACTTATGTATATCTGGGGAACCGGGTAAGCTATTCAAATACTCTCCATAATAAGGCTGTGATCCCAAGCGAATGGTTGTATGACACTTGAAATATTTTATCTGGACCAAGCTATCCGCATTTTAGGCGGATACAATAAAAATGCATAAGAAAGGGCTGTGGAATATCCAAAACTACTACATCTGGGACAAGTCTTACATTTTGACGAATCATACTTTACACACAAGTGGATGTCCACAGAGGTTCATTTGAATCAGTGTGAGTGTTTGTAGATAACAGGGTATATCATACAATTAGCTGTATGGTTTATGAAAGCTTGGATCAATATTAAAATTTTCGATTGATATATACACAGCGCTCTGAGTATATAGTTCTTAAATCGATCCAGATGACATAAAAATTCCCAATATAGTGGATATTGATTACTTTGAAATTGCTTGGTAAGCATATCCCGTGTGGTCTAGTGGCTAGGATACGCGGCTCTCACCCGCGAGGCCCGGGTTCGATTCCCGGCACGGGAATGTTTTGCCTTGTCTGTGCTTTAGATTATTTTACTATGAGACGTGATGTGACCTTTGGATTATCAAGGCAGAGTAAAATCCGAATTATGATGGTCATGGAAATGGGTACGCTTATGTAGTTATCTTGATTATCCTCATACTCATAGTCTCTTTCTCTTTATAAATAAGAGGGAAAGAAAGGATGGATCATGTAAAACGATCATAAGTGAGAACAAGTTGAAGAAAGAAAGTGAGTGTCTAAAACTGTTGTTCAATAATGCTGAATGACTGTTATGTCTTTTGGTCATTATTTTCATAAACATTTAATGGAACTACGCTATTCTGCAACTACCCTACGGGGCATTTAATCTAGAAATAACGCTGTACACCTCAGTGGTGTGTAAAGATAAGGGTGCTCCAGACCACTTTAACTTTAAGAGGTCGAACGAAGAGGAGACAGTCTTTAGTGAATACCACCTTATCGAGATACTAGACCTCTATTCCGATAGAGGGAAAAAATAAAACGTAAGATTGTACCTGAATCCACCCCTAGGTTTTCAGGGATTTCCGATAAAATGTAGAGACAATGTATGTATGTACTTGTAAAATAATAGTATATGTGAATATATACATATTACTATGTATATTTTCATATGCATGCACACACACATGCGTATAAATATGGAAGTATAAATAAATATATATATATATAATATATATATATATATGTATGTATGTATATATATACATAAATATACATATGTACACACACACATACATATATATATATATATATATATATATATATATATATATATATATATAAATATATTTATTTATGTATGTATGTATGTATATGTGTGTGTGTATATGTATGTATATTTATCATATTCATTCATTCATTTATTTACATACACACTGACAGACTCACTCACTAACACACACATACACATATATACTGCGCCCACAGAGCGCTTTGTGTCTTAGTTGGAAGGGAAAGCAAACCGGCAGAGCTGGTCAGGTCCTGTAATTTTGCCCATTTAGTTATTTTTCAAAAGTTAGTTACATGAAAAATGGGACCTTTGGGTGTGTGACCTATGGTACACATTGTATATAGGTAGTAGCACTTGTAATATACAGCGAAAAAAGAGATCATAACACAACATATGATGAATGATCGCTATATGAATATTGATTTACACGAATTTCCAGTTGAAGTTCCCTTCCACTCCAAACTCTTGAATCTCATAATGTATGATACAACCCCAAGAGGCATGACACACACACACACGTATTATATATATATATATATATATATATATATATATATATATATATATATATATATATTATTTTTTTTATGCCACATAAGTAGAATAAATTGAACGAAACAAAGCAACATTTCTTCTACACACACACGCATATATGAATATATATGTATATATTTATGTATATATGAATATATATATAGTAATATATATCAATATATATATATCAATATATATATATATATATATATATATATATATATATATATATATATATATATACATACATATACATACATACATGTGTGTGTGTATATGTGTATGTCTGTGTATATATATTATATATATTATATATATAATATATATATATTATAGTATATATATTATATATATGATATATATATGTGCGTAAGTATAAATATACATATACATACATACATACATACATATAGATAGATAGATACACACACACACATGTATGTATATATATATATATATATATATATAGAGAGAGAGAGAGAGAGAGAGAGAGAGAGAGTTTGTGTGTGTGTGTGTGTGTGTGAGAGAGAGAGAGAGAGATCAGTTAAGGAGTAATCTGTGCATTCCGCATGGCGGCTCAGTTTAAGTCTGGCTATCACAATATATATATATATAATATATATATAATATATATATATAATATATATAGATATAATATATATATAATATATATAGATATAATATATATATAATATATATATAATATATATATAATATAGATAATATATATATTTTTAAATATATTAATATGCACACACACAAACAAATATGTATATATATACACACATACATATATATGTATATATATATGTGTGTGTGTGTGTATGTGTATATTTATTTATTTATCTCTTTATCTATCTATTTAGGTAGGTAGTCAGACTATTTCGCAGACTTCTTAGGCTCAGTAAGCATTAAACTGCCTTGCTGTCAGAAGTTTAAGGGTGTCCTCTAGAGTGGAAGTGTGCATGCACTTTTCGGTAAAAGTATGACCAAGCTACATATCAAAAATGCCCTTGCAATGTCTATAAGCTTACTTTTTTTATTCAGAAATTTAAAAAATTATGTCCAGATGTCTCGTACTCACTCATCTTGGACACTCCCATGTGGTCTAGTGGCTAGGATACCTGGCTTTCACCCAGGAGGCCCGGGTTCGATTCCCGGCATGGGAAAGATTTTAACAAGGGAAAGGAAGCTTGCAACATTGATTTCGAATCTTGCTGAAAATTCCTTTTACAATGTACCCCCCCCCCCCTCAGCAATTAGGAATAAATCTAAGAACATTGTTTTTAGCACCTGGTATTTATAATGAAACAGTAATAGAAGTGTTGAAAAGTGTGGTTATTTATTTTCTTAAATTAATAAATGTTAGAAAATCTGTCTCTCTTATCTCCCGTGTGGTCTAG
This sequence comes from Penaeus japonicus, assembly GCA_017312705.2. Lineage (NCBI taxonomy): Eukaryota > Metazoa > Arthropoda > Malacostraca > Decapoda > Penaeidae > Penaeus > Penaeus japonicus. The sequence continues at coordinate 172,268 of BOPN01000026.1, forward strand.
TGGCTAGGATACGCGGCTCTCACCCGCGAGGCCCGGGTTCGATTCCCGGCACGGGAATGTTTTCTAATAGTTCAGAAAAAGTGATTAGCAGTAATATGCTGACTCAACAAATTACCGTGCGTGATAGCATGCATGAT
>BOPN01000026.1:194904-197404 GCA_017312705.2 Penaeus japonicus
CTGAATACCTTGAACCAGCTTACAGAGAGGACCACCAGCTTCTTCTATAAACTATGAAAAACCTCTGACTCAACGGAGCAAGAAGCAATTCTGAAAACCTTGTGTAGCCAGGGAAGAAATGGAAATAATGTATGACTCGTTCATAAATTATGCTCAAAAGAAGCGGCAAAATTACGACTGCATAAAGATTCGGATGAAATACAAATAGCTAAGGGAATGACACGAGGAGAGGAAATATCTTTGAAAAGTATTTACATGTTTCGAAAGTATTTCCACAAAGATAAACTGCGAAGTAGATGGAATAGATATGAATGTGGAGCCCTTAATTAAGCTATCTAAGATATATATTATAATTTCACTGTGCAGGATTACAAAGTATGCTTAATGACCTTAGTAGGAAGAACTTGAAAGCAGACATAAAAAAGAACACGGATAAAACGAGATATATGTTTACGAGGAACATTTGAAGTCATATGATCTGAAAATGGGAATGGTGACGCATAACCAGGTCAATTACTAAATGCAGATATGAAAACAAAACAAAATTTGTGTCGGAAAAACTCGGAGAGAGATGAAGTTCAGCATGGACCCCCCCCCCCCTCTCTCTCTCTCTCTCTCTCTCTCTCTCTCTCTCTCTCTCTCTCTCTCTCTCTCTCTCTCTCTCTCTCTCTCTCTCTCTCTCTCTCTCTCTCTCTCTCTCTCTCTCTCTCTCTCTCTCTCTCTCTCTCTCTCTCTCTCTCTCTCTCTCTCTCTCTCTCTCTCTCTCTCTCTCTCTCTCTCTCTCTCTCTCTCTCTCTCTCTCTTTTTTCTCTCTCTTCCCCTCTCCACCCCTCCCGTCTCCCGTCTCCCTCTCCCACACCATATAAATACTCATATGCGTGTGTGTGCGTGTTCATGGGTGTACATATGTATTAATTATGCAAGTATGAATAAACATTCTTAGCATACTGAGAATACCCATGATCATAACTTACGTACCCAATCATCTTTAACCTATGACATCATACGGATTACCTCATTATGCTGTTGGCTAATGGTCCATATTATGCCCTACTGAACTGGTAGGCCTACAGTATTTATTTTAGTACATTAAATTGCAGATGCTTATTTAGAAATGCACTGGTGATTTGGTTAACTATTCCAGAAGGTTTATATCAAGAATTTACGATAGGTTATACGCGAGAAAGGCAGTAACTGATAAAGTACTCATGGCTATATTCAAAATCTGAATATAACATTTGCTGACGACATGGACTTAAACTCGAAATCGGTGTGAAAGTACCCCGCGTCTTACAGACTATCTCATAGGCCTATGAGATATGCTTTATCAATATTGGTGCTCTATAATAAAGCGTCGCTGTTACGGTTTGATGGTGGAAGGCGAGGGAGATAAGGAGGGAGGAAGAGAGAGAGAGAGAGAGAGGTGGGGAGGCAAAGAGCGAGATGGAAGAAGAGAGAACAAGAGCCATATACAATTACAGTTACTATAATTTCCATAAACATTATATTCAGAGAGCGATGACACACACCAAGATGCCGACCTTCTGATCCAGCACCGGAGATGAGTGATATCCAGGCTGAATGAGAAGAGGAAGGTGACTCAGACCATATTCAGTGTCTACAATGTACCCCTGTGCCAGTATGACTGTTTTGGGCTGTGGCACTCCTGTTCCTCTTCTTCATCTCTTCATTATTCTAATTGGAATTGTTATTTCTTTCGTATTTGTTTACGAAGTAACACGCATACAAAAAAAGGCTCCCCTTGTATTCTTTCTAACACACTGAGTATGTGTATGTATGTTTCATGAGCTTCTCTATCTCTCTCCCTCCCTCCCCTCCCCCCTCCTATCCCCTCCCATCCCCTCCTCGCCTCTCCTTCCTTCCCCTTGTTTTTTTCTGGAAAATAACGAAAGCGTTAATACTTATGCCAATATTAGTGCCAGTGCCCCTACCAATGTCTGTCCCTCACAACCCCTTACCCACAGGCCTGGCCGAGTACGGTGCCACCCGCAGTGAATACGAGCTGCAGCTGAACACGACCCTTCTGGCGAAGTGCTTTCGCTGCCGCCTGTGGGAGAACAGCCGTCACGTGACCCGCCAGCTGGAGAGCATCGGCCCATCCTTCAGCGCCACTTTCGTGCACGCCAAGATCACCTCCTTCACCGCCCTCGAGGCGCTGTCGCCCAGGGATGTGGAACTCGTGAGTGTCTTTAGTGATGTGTGTGTTTGTCTGTCTGTCTGTCTGTGTGTGTCTGTATCCATTTATGTATATATATGTATGCATGTACACATGTACGTATATAGGCCATGTACGTTTGCGTGTGGAAGTGTCGTACAATATGAACAACTGCACTGGTCTACAATGTGAGCGACCTTGCCGTGGCGTCTCTAACCCGTTTTCCATATCAACATTCCTTTTGACAGCGGATGAATAAAGAGAGAAGAAACAAGACCAAGATATTACAGTTACATCACTTCAAAACAATCCACAATATGTCTA
>BOPN01000026.1:222404-224904 GCA_017312705.2 Penaeus japonicus
ACTCATACTCATATTCTCACACACACACACACACACACACACACACACACACACACACACACACACACACACACACACACACACACACACACACACACACACACACCGCGCCGCGCCGCGCGGCAAATCGCAAAAACAAGGGGTTTATATCAAGGCACCCAAGAATCAACATTAGCCAAGGAGTAAGTACTATATCTATTCAGGTGGGTGTGTCGGGGCGTAGTGGCAGCACTAGCAACAACAGTAATAACAGCAGCAACAGAAATAATAGTAGCAGTAACAGCAGCAGTAGACAGAGCCAGAGTTTGCCGGGGTTGGTGCAAGAGATGCGAAAGCGCGCCGGCCAACTGCCATTCACGCCCGACAAGAAGATCAAGGTAAACTTCGCCATATTTGAGTGAGGAGGGAGACTGGGGGTTAGGGGAATGAGGGGGGTGTACTCGTTTATGAGACTGGGCTTGGGGAGGGAGGTATGGGGGAGGGGACGGTAGGGGGAAGAGATCTTGGAAGAGGGGGAGGGAGGATAGTAAGGGATGAGAAATGGGAGAGGACCAGGAGGAGGAGGGTTGGGGGGAACCAAGTTTGGATATTGTGAATCTAGACTGGGTGAGGGAGGAATGCAAGACGTTTGATTCATAGGGGAGTGAAGTTTTATGGAGACTAATTTAAGTTATTTTGATATTAGATTTGAATTAAGTTAACTTTGATATTAGATTTAAAGAAATGGTAAACAAATAGTTCAAATATCTTGGAAGGATGAGGAGGAAGAGGAAATCAGATAAAAACTAAATGACGAATTATGATAAAGAAAAGAACGAAAAAAGAAGGGAAGAAAACAAGAGCAGAAAGAGAGGGAGAATGGGGAAAAAAAACTATAAACAAGACAGCTGTTCTTCACAGAAAAGGGTCGAGCTTGACTGGTGTCTTACTCCCGGCTGTGGCCATGAGAGGGGAACATTTATCCCACAGTCGCGTTTATAGGACATGAATAAGTATCCTTCCGTATGGGCGGGGCCTCGGACTGGGTACACTCACGGGAAGGCCTTGAAGGAAGGAGGGGAATGACCTCACAGACTGAGCTGGGAAATATGAGGAAATGGGCAGAGCTTTATGAGAGTTCTGGTACGAGATAGAAAAAAAAAATGTTTTAAAAAATTAGCTTAGATTTTTGCTTTTGGTTGGTTTGGTAGTAAGAAGTCTTTTTATTCGTATATGATGATGGTGATGATGTCGTTCTCATTTTCGTGTGTTCTTTTTTCGTGTGTCTCGATTTGACTTACGTACATTCAGAAAGATAGTTTTTAAGATGTATTTACTTCTAAAATTCGCGTTCAGTTGGCAGAGGGGGGAGGTCGTCCAGACGGAGGAGATTCAAGCCTCTCAAGATTCCGTTACATGTCCAACCGTCCTCGACTGTTGCCGTTTCCCGTCCCCAAAGGCCGCTCAGCAAGTGCCACCGTCCTTCCCAGCAACACAAGCGCATGCCAACCTTCCAATCAAGAAAGGAGAAACTATTCACTCGCCAAGAACCAACCGAATCTGCACCACTTTTTCGCGAAGAATCAAGCTGGGGACGGAGGCGGTAGCAAGGGCGAGTCCGCTCCCTTTGACACCCGCGACCACAATACCGAGGGGAGTTTCGGTGGATTTTCTAGCGTAGAGGAAAAGGAGGCGTTTGAGGACCTTGTGAACACCTTCGGCTGCGAGAACAAGGAGAACTTGCCTGACGAATTCGACGACAATAACGACTTCCTCTTCGCTGACCTGACCGTGGGCGAAGCACAGGGGGACGACGAATACGACGAAGCTTTTAACGAACCTCTCGAAATTGAGGACGACTCTTGTGATCAGAATCTTTTTCACACCCAGCGTCGCAACTCTTCTCAGTCTCTCCAGCAACAGAATGGAGGAGGATCGAAGGAAGGAAGGAACTATTTCAATCCACCTGCAGGCAACGGCCAAGAACAAACATGGAACTCGGGAATGAACACATTATATAAGGGAGCAAGTGTTCATGGCAATCAGTTTCAAAGATCAGGCTCACAAGGTAGTGCTTTCCAAAGCCCACCAGTAGGGCAAGCCAGTCGGTTTGCAAGACCACCCCAAGGCAGCCACTTCCAACGACCGCAAGGTCCACAAGGCAATAGATTCGAAACACTACTTATAGAGCAAAGGAACCAATTTCAAAGATCACCTGGTACACAAGGAAATCGATTCCTACGGCCACCATCTACACAGGGGAATCAGTTTCAAAGACCACCTGGCACTCAACAGAACCAATTCCAACGACCACCAACGGGAAATCAGTTCCAAAGATCACCTGGCACTCAACAGAACCAATTCCAACGACCACCAACGGGAAATCAGTTCCAAAGACCACCTGGCACTCAACAGAACCAATTCCAACGACCACCAACGGGAAATCAGTTCCAAAGACCACCTGGCACTCAACAGAACCAATTCCAACGACCACCAACGGGAAATCAGTTCCAAAGACCAC
>BOPN01000026.1:237404-259904 GCA_017312705.2 Penaeus japonicus
TTCTGAGGGGGGATTGATACAAATAGTTTGACTCCATATTTATTTAAATTTTGAAGTTCAGTAGCATTTTACATAACGGTATTATACTTATTCAACTTCCACGCACATGAACACATTCTTTCATTGGTGGAATGTCAAAATGAAGATTTTATATATATATATATATATATATATATATATATATATATATATATATATATATATATATATATATATATATATATATATAATGACATGGAACTACAGCTATACAGCCCATCTGACATCTATAAATAAATAATTTCAAGATTCTGAATATACTACATTATACAATGATATTCAATATAACACTACACACAGCACTATCACAAAAACGCTGACTCATTTTCTGACTCGTCTGAATATAAAAGAAGTCGCCTAGATGGTTCGTTTAATAAATTATGGATCAGTGTGTAAATGTACACAACATCGGAAAAGTATAAAATAAAAAGACTTGGCTTTTTAAGACTACAAGACAAAAATAAATTTGACTCTTATATACAGTTACTTAATGATGAAACTGCCTTCTATGTACAAGGGACTCAACCTCATATTGTGTAATTCTTTGCCGTATCGATTTCATATAAACATTATATACAGTGTGACAAGTATTGCTCTCTCTCTTTTTAGACGAATTAACACACGCGAAAACGCGACACGAAACGAACACCGAACAAGTTACTCATAGGACGCATTCTGACTAACTGTTTTGTTGCATTTTCTTCGTTACCTAAATTGGACGTAGTTTATACACTTCTTTTAAATGCCTGACTATTTATAAGACTATCTGAATACCGATAAAAAAAAATGAGAAAAAAAAGAACGAAAGCTCTGCTGCGAAGTCATTGCAGCTGACAATCCTTTGTAATAAAAGAACATACATATACACGCGTTGCCGCGGTGGACAACGTGCATACTATCAACAGCACCCATAACACGGGGAAGTCACCACTCGCTAGGAAGATATACAAAGTACATGAATTGAATGTGAGATAATGATTCTGATAATGAGGGTAACATGAAAATTGTGTGAATATGAAATGACTGATGGTGATGGTGACTCTTAGACACATGTCTTTGAAGTTCATGGATACTCATAGTTTTGATTTTATATGTTCCACAGTGGAAACAATTATAATATATAATGCTCATCATACATAGATACTCCAAAACCGGACGGCAGAGTTAAGTACGTCTAGAGTGTTTTGTCTGAACTAGACATAGACAACACTAGACTGTCTAGAATGAAGATGGAATGTGCAATGAACCCGTGTGATTCAACGTGTATGCATACATATATACACACCGATATATACATAAACATGCGTACAGAAGCACATGTATTCACACACAAGCAAATCTCCGTCTCTTTCTTCACAAAAATTCCAGAACGTATTTGGTTCAATGGATGTTTACATAATCTGGAAATCTGCGCACAACAAACATTGGCTTTCTTTCCAGTTCAGAAAGAGACGCGTAGAAATCAGCGTTTCTAGATCCTTCGCTACCCAGACGATTGATTCTGCCAGCTGGTGTAGACCAATTGGTGTTTGGAGATTACGTCTGCAACCACAGATCCACCTTTTCCACTGGTATCATATAAATACGTGAATATTATATAATTAATATGTTTTAAATATGCTTTCATGTATCACATACTTACGCACACACAATTTATATATATATATATATATATATATATATATATATATATATATATATATATACACATATATATACATATATATACATACATATACATATACACACATATATATACACATATATATACACATATATATATATACATATATATATATATATACATATACATACATATATATATATACATAAATATAAAACGCAACCATTTATAGAAGTTCATATAAACATACACTCGTACACATTTCCCATGCACAGCTTCATACACATACAACTTTATGTCTGTACTAAACATCCACTATAAACCCATATACGCCTTAGCTTTTGTATAGATGATCGCTCAGGTACCTTCAAACTGGAACACAGAAGAGTCTGGTCCATACTGACACATGGCACAGCGAGGCGTCCGCGAAGGGCCTCCTGGGGTGGAGCGCTAGGAACTCGCTAGGAACTCGCTAGGAACCCACAAGGAACTCGCTTGCACTCGCACCAGCCTCCTCCTAGGGACGCCTTTCCTTCTTTGGTAACAATGCGGCTCGGAGGGGGCAGTTCCTCAGGGAGGGGAGGAGAAGGAACAAGCAAGGGAGAAGGACAGGGAGAAGGGCAGGGAGAGGGAGAGACCAAGCTCATCCTCCAGGAACGAGAGGCTTTGATAAAATCCTCAGTGTTGAAAAGACGGATATGGGGGGGGGGAGAGAAAGGATTTCACACGAGACGGCAGAAGAGTAGTAGAATCACTCACTGCGCGCGTCTTCGTGCTTGTGCTTTTAGCCCTGAGAAACAGGCAGGGCAAGGATTCTGATTCATCCTCCATTTCCCATTTCTCTTCAGTCGCCGAGCAAATACATATTCCAGAGCTCCTTGAACCGGGAAGAAGATCGATTCTTCGTTCCTTCGTTCCTTCTCCATTACCAGTCCTGTTCCTAATTCCCGAAAATCCTGTGAAGGCATTCAAGAACTCCATGGGATGGGGTCGCGCAGACTGGCCACCTTCTCCATGCCGTACTTCTCGCACCTTCCCCACCAGGACCACTTCTTGCAGGTCTTCTCCATCTTAAACACGAAGCAGCGGGTCTTGACCACGTCGAAGAAGACGGTGCCCACCATGTTGGACGCGCCGGTCTTGGACTTGCGGAGGCACGCGCGGAATCTGGAGGACAAGAGAGAGAAAGGGTTATTTTTTTCTCGAAATATTTGGGTTAACGAGGAGAACTTCGTATTAAACATTTCAACTCATGTATAAGTATAACAAACAATATGAAAATAGATAACAAAATAACAACTCTAATATGATAAAGAAAACAACTGAGGTAACCATCAACCGAAAAATGAAGAACGCAAACATAATAAAAGTGCACAACCAAATCCTCAAAACAAAACAAATTCCAACCAAAGCAAGGCCCAACTGGCGCGAAACCCACCACAGGGCAAGAGAGTCGCAGCCATTCGAGGCGAAACATAAACCTCGAGTAAACCTTTTCACGTGAGACCGCAGAACTCGAGGCTTCAAGTCCACGACCGCAGAAACGTGACTGGATTCTCGCGTAGAATATTGACCGCATGGACATAATACCCTGCGTATATTTTCGCGTAGAGGCTCATAAATGCAACTATTTATAACCGCGATGGGAGGAGGCATTTGGGATTTGTTTGCTTGTTTGGCGCGCGCGCGTGTGTGAATTTATTTTCACAAAATGCACTTTGCGAAAAATAAAAGTAATCTTTCCTCGAGTTCGTCTGCCATGATGGCGACCCAACACAAATTATATTGATACCCCAACCCCCGACCACACGCTCTGCCCGCCATGATAAAGCGCCGGCGGTCAAGCGCACTAAATGTTATCGATATGCACCAAACTCGTACCAGAAACTGATCAGGAAAAGTGACATATCCCTTAATGCGACGCGGATCCATATCAATGCAGAAGTCAGTGACCTGTGCTTCAATGGATAAAACCTCAACATGATGACTTTCGAGAATTCATGTACTAAAAGTTGCCAATTTAATTCACTCGCTAACATCCAGAAACAAACAGACAGATAGACACGCACACACTCAATCTTCCCCTCGTCCTTTCTCCTCCCCATCTTTTCTTGTTCTTGCATCCAATGCCTCCGCTTCTTCGCGCAGCCCGTTTTTCGCCGTCGTACAAACGTTTACCAGCCCCCCCCCCCCCCCTCCTCGTCCGCCGCCGCCTCCTCCCCCTCCTTCTCCTCCTCTTCATTCCGCCCGGCAACCTCTCTTCTCTCGCCCTCATGCAATCTTGGGACTTAATCACACTGACAGCAACTCCACAAGAATCTCTTCAGAGACTCGCGACGATTGGGGGAGAAAAAGGGATATAAAAAGAGAGAAGGGAGAGGGAGAGGTAGGGAGGGAGGGGAGGGAGAGATAGGGAGGGAGGGAGAGGGAGAGAGAGGGAGAGAGGGAGAGGGAGAGAGATAGGGAGGGATAGATAGGGAGGGAGGGAGAGGGAGGGAGGGAGAGGGAGAGATAGGGAGGGGAGGGAGAGGGAGGGAGGGAGAGGGAGAGATAGGAAGGGAGAGATAGGAAGGGAGAGATAGGAAGGGAGGGAGAGGGAGAGATAGGAAGGGAGAGATAGGAAGGGAGAGGGAGAGAGAGAGGGAGAGAGAGAGGGGGAGAGAGAGGGGGAGAGAGAGAGAGAGAGAGAGGGGGGGGGGAGATAAAAACAACAACAACAGAATAACGAGAAAAAGAGGTAGAGAGGATGAAAACCCGGAAACAAAAAAGAGAAAAAGAAATCGTTAGATAGAACTTCTCGTGATCTATCTCGGCCTGCCCTCGCCACCTTTCCAGACGCACGAAAAAACAACAGGGAAGCAGCAGCAGCTACTAAGCATTACTTCTCTCAAGCGTCAATTCAAAACAAAAATCCCCTTTCTCTCCCACTTACTCTTGTTGGGCACGCGTTTCTTGGCCGACGTAAACCCTTCTAATTAAAACAAAGGAGAATGAAAGAGAGAGTGACAAATCCAAGTCCCTAGCGAGAGGAGGGAGGAGTGGGGGAGGAGGGGAGAGAAGGGAGGAGTGGGGGGGGAGGGGAGGAGAGAAGGAAAAGGTGGGAGAGGCGTTGCTTTTTCATCTCTCTCTCTCTCTCTCTCTCTCTCTCTCTCTCTCTCTCTCTCTCTCTCTCTCTCTCTCTCTCTCTCTCTCTCTCTCTCTCTCTCTCTCTCTCTCTCTTCCCCCCCTTCAGTTCCGGGCGCTTGATGAGGCTGAGCTGACGGGCGGGTCCACTAATGCCGCTAATTTGGCCACGCTGCCGAGCTGATAAAACTTTTGTGGGAAAAGACACACAAACTCGCGCTCGTCGCTGACGCCGGGAGCCGGGCAAGAAACGGGCGCGTGGAGGAGAGCCCGGTTGGCAAGGTCGGGACAGGAGGGCAGGAGAGGGGAAGGGAGGGAAGAGGGAGTAGGTAGGTTTACATCTTCTTCCCTCTCGGTACCGGGCGAAAAGGGAAGAGGGTAAGGAGTCAAGTGGTTGACCTTCTTGCCCGCATCTTTTGCCTCGCATGACCTGTCACGGCCACTGCGGCGACGTGTCACTCAAGCAAAGCCAGTGGAGGGTCGAGCCCCTGTGCGCCGCGGCTTCGTCTATGGGCAGCGGGTTCTTCTGGTTATTCCAGTAATGTCTTCTTCCCTCGGCCTCTGCGACTGACAAAAGAATCATTCCGCCTCTTTTCAACTGTATTGATAACAGCGTTATTTATCGACCTCGTAAATCCCAAAGACTAATACAGTTTATAGCCCCACCTCCCCCTTTCGAACACAATTATTGTAATTTGTGTACAATATCGCGGTCTGTCGCTTTTGTCAACGCTCAAAACTCACTCAACCGGAGGCGGAAGGCCGGAATGGGTGCCCCCTCGCCCGACCACCCGACCCTCCCCGTCGCCACGAAATTACCGGCAGGACTGCGCGATCCTCGGCCGAGAGGATACTGCGACCACGACCTCTTCCTCCTCCACGACCTAGGGATAAGGCCCTGAGGTAGGCCTAGGCTGTGGCCGTGGTGGTAACGAGGTCGTGGAAGGGACTCGGGTCGTAACATCCACGCCATTGCACCCCCGCCGATGACTGCAGCGCTCGGAGGGGGAGAGCCATTGTTAAGAGCCACCAAAACCTTTTGTCCAGTGCCAGGCCTCTCGCGCACTCACTCACACAACCCTTTGTTCCGTGATCCGAGTACAACATCTTAATACAGAGGGGGAAGAGAAGTTTTATATATCCATTACGCCAAGGGGGAGGGGGAGGGGGAGGGGAGGATGGGAGATGGGAGGGGGAGAATGGGAGGGGGAGAATGGGAGAATGGGGGGGGGAGGGAAGAAACATTGGTGGGGAGGAAACAGGGAAGGGAGAGAGGGAGAAATTTATGTACTGGTCCTCGTACAATGAAGTCTTTCAAAACGATCATTTTCTGATGACAGATGTACCCCCCACCCCCCCATCCCGACCCTCCCCAGTTCATCAAAATATAATGAGCAAACACATCGCGTCGTAATACGCTACAGCACCGCTCAATAAAACATCGTTCAATCGGAAAATGAATCCAACTTTTTTCGTCTCTTTTTTTACGTCTGAGGTACTAAAGAGAACACAATTCCAGCGCCCAACTCACGCGAATGTCTGGGAGGCCCTCTGAGTCCGTCCCGGCCGGGGGTTCCCCGTTGCGCATCGACTCGCCGCCGCCTGCTTACAGGGCCCGGCACAATACACGTGAAATAGCTTCTTTGGATTTGGAGATAGCATTGTGTGTGAATGTATGTGTGTATATATGTATATGTATGTGTATGTGTATGTGTATATATATGTGTATGTGTATGTGTATATGTATGTGTATGTATGTATATATATGTATGTGTATGTATGTATATGTATATGTATATGCGTGCGTGTACATTCCCGTTTAGTATTGCGCACCAGATCCGATTTCGAAACCGACATCTATCTATCTGCAAATCAAAATGATCGTTACTCCCGCAGCTCATTTTTCTCAGCGACCAACCCAGACTAAAGCTCATCGGCCTCGACACCCTATCGCTCGCCTCTTCGAAAATGCTGATACGGTCTGCATAACCAAAATATAGATTCGTCATTCATCATATTTCGTGCTGAAGTTGCAATCTCCGACGTTGCAAACAGCCCGAGGCAATAGCGAGGAGAAAATGATCCGCTCTGTAACGGAGCTCCATTGCCCCGTCTCTCTTCCTCTCTTTCTCACTATTGGCTTTTAGAAAGACGGAGGAAACGGCCGCTAATGCTGACGGCGTCGGAGCGAACGACTCGCTGCCGTCGTGGCTCGGAACCCGGTGACAGACCTCCATCAAGTGTTATACAATTATCCATACCTACAGGCATGCTATGTTCATTCGCGTATAATCAGCGCACACTCGGACGGACGGACGGACGCACATGCATACAGGCACGCGCGCATGTCCACACACACACACACACACACACACACACACACACACACACACACACACACACACACACACACACACACACACACACACACACACACACACACACACACACACACACACACACACACACACGCACACACACACGCACACACACGCACACACACGCACACACACGCACACACACGCACACACACGCACAGAGCCTCCGAGAGAAGAAAAGAAACGGGAAGAAAGAGTGGATGGAAAGCGGCGGCAAAAAAAGAAAAAAAGAAAAAAGAAAAAAAGAATGGCGAGAAGCGGCGCGCGAGAAGGAGATGAAAGGATACAATACGGCTTGGCAGAGAGGCCGGCGGAAGGAGAGATGGCAACGAAGCGATTACCTTTTGTGTCCCGTTTCCTTCCGGTAATTCCCCCCGCCGCCTCGCGCTCAAAGCAGATAAAAAGGATTAAGAAGTAAAGGAAAGAAAAACGAAAGTAGGAGACTTCAGATATAAAAGAAATATATCGAGGCTCGCATCACCAAGTGCATTAAATAAGGATACACTCGCGTTGCTACAACCTCCCGACCGGATGCATTATTTTAGCGCCGCACGCGAGCACAGAACAAGCGTCATTCCTCCGCGTGTGTGACGAGGTCTACGGTTCGTGGGAGAGACGATAGATAGGGAGAGAGGGAAGAAGAGGGGGAGGGGGAGGGGGAGGGGGAGGGGGAGGAGGGGGAAAGGGAGAAGAGAGGAGGAGGAGGAGGGGGAAAGGGAGAAGAGAGGAGGAGGGGGAGGGGGAGAAGAGAGGAGGAGGAGGAGGGGGAAAGGGAGAAGAGGGGAGGAGGAGGGGGAAGAGGGAGAAGGAAAGGGAGAAGAGGGGAGGAGGAGGAAAGGGAGAAGAGGGGAGGAGGAGGAGGAGGTGTGGTGGATGGAGCTCGGCCTGGGACCTCATATATCTACTGTCCTGTTATCTCTTTCACAGCTCACCGACCTCATGGCAACGTCGATGTGAGGGCATCTCTCACACACTCGCGCGCACGAGCTCTTTCTCTTTCTCTCTCTCTCCTTTGCTTTCTTTCATCATTTTCTTCCAAGATATTCTAGTTGAAAGCTATTTGTGTCCTCCCTTGTTCGTTCGATCTCCTGGTCTTCCTTTTTTTATCTTCCTCTCCCTTAATTTCATCTTCACCTCACTCCCTTTCTTCATCCTTCCATTCTCTCCCTCTTCCTCACATCCCTCCTTCCCTCCCTCCCTCCCTCCTCCCTCCCTCCCTCCCTCCCTCCCTCCCTCCCTCCCTCCCTCCCTCCCTCCCTCCCTCAATCCAGTCACATTTACAGTCGTGACTTCGCTAACGAGGCGATGAACGCGGCCTCTAACGGCGCGATTAACATTAGCAAGGAAATTAAAAAAGATGAAAGACCGGCCATTTCGGAGCGACTCTGGACATCAACCCCTTTTCACGACTCTGCTTGTCGCTGTTAACCTTTTATTGTTATTTCTTTTTTGTTTTTGCTGTTGTTCGCTTTGAGGTTGATGGGAGGAAAGAGAACTAGGATTATTAAGATGTGTATATGTGTTCTGATATGTGGGACGTGGGTGGGAAATATGAAAGGCGACCGTGAGATCTGGAATGTCTGATGCGCCGCGGAAGGCCAAGCCAGAAAAAAATTGTGGCGTGTGTGTGTGTGTGTGTGTGTGTGTGTGTGTGTGTGTGTGTGTGTGTGTGTGTGTGTGTGTGTGTGTGTGTGTGTGTGTGTGTGTGTGTGTGTGTTTAAACAGACGAGATACACTAAAGAATTCCTATTCGCTCCCCGCATACCTCAAGGCAGACACCGGGCCATTACATAACCCCCGCGTCCCAGATCATGATTATTACCCCGTTGTGCTACAAGACCGCGTCTCGCGCATCCCAAACCGGCGCCGTCCTAATCATGATTTAAATTCGGAACCAAGACATCTGGCGTCTGTGCGAGTTGAGAGCAACTTCTCTGCGACCCTGCCTCGAGTCTCCTGCAATATACCACGCTCAAACCACTCACGATCTCTATAAGTAAACTCGCATGCACGCTGATGAAGATGTGCACGCGAAGTCGCTGCATATATAATCGTTACATGCACACGCACGCACACAGATGCACACAGGAAAATGCTAACACCCTGTCAGCCTTGACATCGGGCACAGAAAAGCGCGTCTCCTTAACATCCCTTTTAAGGGTTCTTTGGCCGACATACAGGACTCGGGGCTAATCCTATTCACACTAAGTGTAGGATAAAAAAAAAGATCGTTTTCAAAAGAGTATGATCTCTTTCGGTTCTCGACGATTACGTCATGTTCGGTTCCTTAGGAGCCGAAACAATCTCACCTTTGGCGTAGAAACAGAAAAATCTCCCTTCGTGAGCGAAAGTTATTACGAAATGAATGGATGAACGAGGAAAGAATACATGCAAGGAAGTGAGGTGTTCCCAACCCAGAATGTTTCTCATACATTTCCGCTAAGCCACGATAAACCCCGAAACAAAGAATAATGATAATAGAAAAATAATAATGATAAGCGAAGATCTTCACACAATTTCCGGTTCTCGGCTTCTCTCCCATGCACTTTCCTTCCACATCAAAACTCAAACCATAACCTGACACGACCCTCATAGCACACCGTGACCCCAAAGACAGTGCTCAACACAAGGAAATCAAGTAGGTTAAGGTCGTTACACTTTCCTAACGTAGCTGCCTCGCCGACCGCCGTAGCGCTGAAGGTAGTTGGGCGGCCTTGCGTGTGCCGGGCGAACCTGTGCACGTCAACGCTATATATTGCCTACGTCCTTCCGTATCCTCCCTTTTCCGTTTCGCCTTTTGCGCTTCTTTCTTCTTGCTCGATTTTGTTCTGCTCCTACACTTTCTTTCTTCCCAATTGTGCGTCCTCTTCTATTGTTTTTTTTATATTTTCTTCTCTTCTCTATATCTTTTCTGCTCTTCCCTTCTGGCCCTCTTTCGCCCTCCCATCAAATCGTAATCACGTCAACCATCCATGTGTTCCCTTAGCGACCGCAAGCGTTAGTATTTCACTCCGAACAAACGACCTAAACCCGTTTACAAACCACTCTCTTTCTCCCCCTCCCCCTCCGCCCCCACCCTCCCCGCATTGCAAATTGCAGTTAACACGACCAATATAGTTCGGCGTATTGTTGTGTAACATTGTCATCAGAGCCATCAGTGCAACCGCCCTTAGTTACAAGTGAATAATGGCTCAGCCACTTGTTTAGTATACTACTCCCGGTCCCCCTCTCCTTTCCTCTTCCTCCGTCCCTCCCTCCCTCTCTTTACTTTCCTCTTCTTTCCCTCCCCTTTGCTCTCTCTTTTCTCACTCCTTCCCTCCCAACTCCCTTCTCCTTGCCCTTTCCTCTTACCTTCCTAAAGCCTTCATGTGAAGGAGAACATGATGACATAATTCATCTCTTGTGCTTCTTGTGGCCCCTTAGCAGAGGCAGCGAAGTAAAGGAGTTTTTAAGAAAAAAGGTTGCAATATAAAGAGAAACTCGGGAAAGAAAATGGGAAAGAAAAGTATTGTACAGAGAGAGAGAGAGAGAGAGAGAGAGAGAGAGAGAGAGAGAGAGAGAGAGTAAAAGAGTAAGAGAGGAGAAAGAAGAAAGGAACAGAAATAGTAATGAAAAGAGGCGAACCGAAACGCATAATAGCACTTCCTCAAGAACAAGGAACAGGGGGAGGCATTGTGAGAGAGGTTAGACAGACGTAAACAGTACCCAATCCTGCAGTACGTAAACAAGCTTAAAGCGTGGCGTCTCGAACACAAAACGGGTCTGACAACATTGAAAGAAAAAAAAAAAAAAATCCTGAGGCAAGGTAGCAGTAGCGGAGCGGTGGCCGGTCAGCGCTCTGGAACTTTCAACATGTTTACGTTCTTGTTATAAACAATAATAGTAATGACGTAGACAATAATAAAAATCAATGAATAAAGATATTTATAACCTTAAAACAGAATGCCAACAATAGAATAACCATGAAGCTTCCTCACGACGTGTTCCGAAAATCTGGACATAACGTAACGGGGACATACACGCCGAATCGATACGGAACTACACAAGGACCATTACATTTCCTATTCGAAACGAGAACTTCATTGCAAGGCTGGCGAGGCGATTGAAACTGTCGGTGAAAGGCCTCTTGTGATCTTTCTCACTAATCGAAACTTGGGTTTTTGAGAGTTTAGGATTCAAGACCTCTGAATAATACTTTTAACAAATCTACGATTTCATAATTATAAGAGGTTTTCTCCCCATGCAAACAACTTTCAGCGGCGAGGAACGCACGCATATTAAGGTCACTGGGTGGGAGACTTGTGAGAGGAGCATTAAGGTCATCGCTGTTGCCATTAGCTTTGCCATTGCAAGAGTATTGGCAACATTGACCTACCCCTGCCACCTCGGTGTTAATACAGGCCTAAGGCCAAATAAGACCTTTAAATCCATAGGTCTTTTATCTAATCACTTGAAAAAATAATAATCCCGCAGGTTGGAGAGTGAAAATAAAGTCCTTTACGCTTCACTTTTGATCAGCAATTTTTGGATTTTGAGAAACTCCCGAGATTGGAAAAAGTCGTGACATTTCCCGCCGGCTCTCCCTGGAACAGCGAAAATGTCGGTAGGCATTGGCATTTACACATTCTCTATTAAAGTATTCTGGAAAACATCAAACCACCGACATTTCCATCGAGCGACTGTTCTTGGCGTCGTCCATTAAAAGCGTTCTTTGAAGTAGAGACGCTCTCGCTCTGGATTTTCGCCCGGATTGCCCAGGATATGAAGAGAAGATAAAAACTGAATACACTTAAGATTTCCCCAACTGCCATCGTGCTCAAAGACTCGCAGCGACAACCGCTCCCCGATGGAGTAACAGCCGATGGCACTTTCACTCCACACCAGCACTCCTAACATCACTGCGAACAGCACATCGCTTTAGTAAACGACCGAGCCATACAGTGGGGTAATTAATCTCTTTATTCGGGGGCCGATCGCCCATCTTATCATTTGTCTCATGAACCATTAACTTCAAACTGGAAATGACATGGAGCACACTTCACAAACACAACCAACGCCATTAACACCGCTCTCCGGAAATCTTTTTCGGCGTGAATAGGCCTATATCCGCCCCGACTCGGCCTAATCTTGTCTCCTCTCCAAGAAATAGTAGGAGGAGAGGGAGGGGCCTAAGGGGTGTCTCTCATCCTCAAAGCTTAAGTCCTAGTCACGGTAATTGTTTTCTTGTGGCTCGAGGGAATCGCTAGAAGAATTCCGTAAAGAGAGAAGGAGAGAGAGAGAGATTTAACATGTGCCTAATGTCGCTACTAATGAATACTGACTGCACTGAAGTAGAGATCTCCCACTTAGGAAAATACATAATAATCAGACTATTTTTTTTCCACGGGGTATGGGGACCGAGGGGTATGGGTGTAGAGGGAAGGGGGAAAGATTTGTATCAATTGCGTCTGCCGTCCCCCTCACCCTGCCGTCTCCCCTTTCCCTCTTTCTCTCTCATTCGTAGAGGTAACAAAGGAGCAGAGGGAACACACAATTACCCACAAGCGAGGCCTGATTTCTCCGGAGGCCGCGTCACCTCCCCACCCCACTCCCTCCTCTTCCCCCCCTACCTCCTATCTTCCTCTTCCACACTATCCTTCCCCCTCCACTCCTCCCTTTCCCACCACCTATACTCCCCCCTCCTCTTCTTCGACACCACCCCTTCCCCCATCCTCCTCCTCCTCCTCCTCCTCACCCACCCACCCCTGCCCCTTCTCTCCCTCTTCAGACGATGTCCCAAACAGAACCCCTTAAATCCGCGAGGGCTAACGTACGCTCGCTGACCCGGCCGGAGTCGAGACGCTAATTACGGGAAGAGGAGTCATAAGGAGGGAATTGAGGGGGGGAGAAGGCGGGAGGAGGAGGGAGGAGGGAATTGAGGGGGGGGAGAAGGTGGGAGGAGGAGGGAGGAAGGAAGACCGATGGGGGGGGGGGGGCGATTAAAGAGTGGGAGATGTTAGGGAAGTAAAGAGGGATTGGGAAAAGGACGGGAAGAGATGGTATTGGTTGTAAGAGAAGGACAAAATGAAAAAGGAAAGAGGAAAAACTGACAGATGGAAATTAGAAGACTGCATAGGAGAGGACAGGAAATGACAAACCGACGCGAAAGAGAGAGAGAGAGAGAGAGAGAGAGAGAGAGAGAGAGAGAGAGAGAGAGAGAGAGAGAGAGAGAGAGAGAGAGAGAGAGAGAGAGAGAGAGAGCCGTTGGTCGAAGTCCGTGAGCACTGACCTGAGAGTGACGCGCAACCCATCATCGCCTCGTAAACCAAGACATAAAGGCTGACGTGGTATTTAGGCAAAGGGGGAGGCGAATGGAGGAAGATGGGGTAGAAAAAAGAAAAGAAGAAAAGGACGAAGAAGGTGAAAGGGTGGTGGAGAGAGAGAGGGAAGGCAAGGCAAGGGCTGTAGATGAGGAAGCAGCGAGCGAACAAGTCGGGCTGGCCTGTTCGCTCGCTGCGACCGAGTCGGCTAAAACTCTCCTCCTCGGTCGGCCCAACTAACGGCGGCAGCGAAGGCTGCGCGAGAGAGCTTCACGGTTCGCTAGGCTTCACTTGGGCTTCACGGCGGTAATGAAGGGGGAATGCACCAGGGAGAAGGCCTGCGAGTGGACTGTCCCGACCACTTTGGGAAGGGGGCGGGGACATCAGGGGACAGGGAAGGGATGGAGAGAAAGGCTGGGAGATGAAGGAGGAAGAAGTGAAAGGAATGGAAATGGGAGAATGGCGGAGAGATGAATTAAGAACACTGGTGTTTTAAAATTGTTTTTGTAAAAGTGGTAGCGAGTAAGGGTAGGGGGAGAGGGAGGCCGGGCTGGGGCAGACAGGAAGGGTCAAGTGTTAATTAAAGAGTCGGCCAAGAGACCGTAGGCACAGAAACACTATTTATAGGAAGTAGAAGTCCACAGAAGATTCCTATTCGCCGCCAACTCCCTAATAATTTTCTTTTTTACTTCTTTCTCTTTCCTATGCTTTTAGCTATATCACCCTTCCCTCCTCATCTAGAATTAGAACCGCAAAGGCGGACGACGCTGGCGCCAAAAATCGCCGGCGGGAATCGTACCACTCTCGAATGACCAATCACAGGCCGCTTCCCGAACTAAAAGAAATTTTCAACCAATCAAAGCGCTATCCTTCAGACAGTATGACGGAACCAATCAAAAGAGTTGAATGACGGGTGTGTAAGCGCAGACGGCCAATACGAGCGGCGGTGTTGTAGCGGAGGGCCAATTGAAAGGCGCCGTACGAGACACACCTCCGGACGCCACCTCGACATTCCTGCGGGTTCCCCCCTTTCCCCTTCCCCTCCCACTCCCACTCCCACTACCCCGACCCAAGACAAGTCGGCGAAAATCCCTTTGCCTTGAGCGCTAGAATGGGTTCTATAATTAAAACTTCTAGGCTATCTATGCACCTGAAGGATAGTGAAGATTTGGTTACGCAGTCACAAGGAAGTCCTTCCTATCTGTCTGTCTGTCTATCAATTTATGTTTATTTGTTTGTCTGTTTATCTTAACACTCACACACTCACACACTAACACACACACAAACTAACACACACACAAACTAACACACACACACACTAACACACACACACACTAACACACACACACACTAACACACACACACACTAACACACACACACACTAACACACACACTAACACTAACACACACACACACACTAACACACACACACAAACTAACACACACACAAACTAACACACACACACACGTATGGCCTGTGTACATGTATGAATGTGTGAGTATGTATCAGAGAGGTCGAGGCCAAGCGGTGAATAATCCAGACGCTCAGCAGGAACGCACACACAAGCAGGTTCCGTGAAGTGCAATGAATGACTCGTTTCCCTCAGTGTCTGTACTGATATTATCAAATCTTTGTCATCTTTTCCGATTTGGATTTCTTTCCTATTATCGGTCTATTTTTCTCAGTCAGTCAGTCAGTCAGTCTCTCTCTCTCTCTCTCTCTCTCTCTCTCTCTCTCTCTCTCTCTCTCTCTCTCTCTCTCTCTCTCTCTCTCTCTCTCTCTCTCTCTCTCTCTCTCAACGATTAATATAAATCCGCCGAGCCAGGCACTATACCCAGCCAGAGTCATCACTAAAATGGCCCCGTCTGCATATCTCGAATCCGGCGCTCTTGCTCGCCGGACGCTGATATCGGCGCCCGGGTTAACTCTAACCGTCTTTTTGGCCTTCCCCCTTTTCCCGCCCTTATCCTGCGTTTCCGTTCACACCCTTTCTGGTTTTTGTTCGTCTCTTAAGTATTCTCTTGCCTGTTATTTGTGACTGAAGTTACCTTTATACATTTTTTTATTTAATGCCGTGTTGGTAACTCTTCCCCAGTTGGTGAACAACAACCTGAGCAACGAATTCCGGAGGAAAAATTCCGATTCACACACTATCACCCCGCTGTTCTCCCTGCCCCTTCTCCCCTCCCTTCCTCTCCCTCGCCCCCTCCTCGCTGCGAGTTTCCCCCCCACTTCTCCCCCCACCCCCCCCACATCACGCCATCGTCGGACCACTACAACAGGTGACGTTGCAAATAGACCAGTTGGCAACCCTCCCGCAGACTTTCTTAGTGGCCAAACTAACTGTATTTGATTTTCCTACTTCGCTTTCTCAGTCTCTGTGAACAGATTTATATTATGTAATAGTCGATTTGCTTTGATGGGAGAGGTATCATCTTCATAATGATTATTCTGTCATAAAAAAACACTATATCATATCAAAACGAGAGAGAAACAAGAACGAATGAGTTAACGAAATCGAAGAAATATCTCAAAACCTAAATGAAATATCTTTTCTCTCTCTCTCTCTCTCTCTCTCTCTCTCTCTCTCTCTCTCTCTCTCTCTCTCTCTCTCTCTCTCTCTCTCTCTCTCTCTCTCTCTCTCTCTCTCCCTCTCCCTCTCATCCCTGGCAACTGCAGGCCCTAACACGGCTGCCATGTAACCCAGCACTGCAAGTCCCCCTCATACCATGCTAGTCCGTTTTGGCAGCGCGTACTCTACCATAGACCTTCACAAGGACATCAACCGTACTCGCTACAGAGGCAAGAATGGGAGACATGCAGAGAGCCGTAAAGCTTGGAATATTTTTTTAGGGTAAATATGTGATCGACACCGGATAATGGCGGACGAGTTTGAAGGACTACTTTAGTCGTTCCCACTTTTCATTTACATTATTTACGTTTTAGCACCATTCGTCTAAGATTGACGGCGTGACCTACACGAATACTGAAAAATAAGGCGATTGGTTTTTAATAAGTCTCCGTACCATAATTAATGGATTATGCAATGGATACGCTGATAAAAATACCATTGCACTGTTTCCCTTTAAGTATACTTTCTAATGAAATATTTCACTTGCCACATTCCTAACGGTGGAAAATCTAATCGTAGCATCAAAGAATGGAATCTCTCCACACCCTGTCCTCAATAACACATGCAGAGCACCTATCTGGGCAACAATAACATCATTAATACTAATTATACAAAGTTGCAATTGAGGTGATCGACATCACATTATATCTACCACATCAACATGCCCGTTCTCATCATCATCCTCGTTACTCACCATATCTACCACATGAACATGCTCGTTCTCATAGTCACCATCATCAGTCACTATCCACCATCTACACATCTCAATACTCACCTCTCGTCGCAGGCGCAGTGGTTAATGGTGCCAATACTCCAGTTCACGATCCCGTATTTCTTTTCGAACGAGGTCACGTAGTAAGGGCAATGGAGGTCGTGTTGGCGGCAGCACATGTCGGTGCTGGACTCGCCTCCCAGCTCGCCGTACACCGACGCCGAGTAGCCCACGCCGCACCACTTGGTCGCCGGGAACCTTAGGCTGTCTAGGACCGAGCGCCGAGACCTAGGACATGCGTGTGGGATAGTAGGCCGAAATGAGGGGCTGGCTTTAAGGATCGGGTTTTGAGACCCCGAGTTTGAACCTGGGTGCTTCTTCCACTCGACGTCGTAAACGTTTGCGTGTTCGATTCCTTCACGCACATCGTCTCTCTTTTCCTTGCCTGAAGACTGTTCGGAAGAGGGGTGATAGGGGGAGGGGGATGGAGTTTTGCAAACCTCGACTGGCGAACCAACCAAACGCCAAACGCTAGAGTTCAGACGCGTCTAACCCAGAGGACAACGAACCACACACAGCGTCTACAGATCTTCCCAACAGGACGTCCAGAAAGCACGAGGGAGGCTCCTCGTCCCTAAGCCAAGAGCAACGTGTGCCGCCGGAGGTGAGGCACGGACACCGCCCGTCCTTCCTTCTTTCCTTACCTCTCGTCGCAGGCGCAGTGCGATATGGTGGTCAGGCGCGAGTTGTAGATGCCGTACTTGCGGGTGAGGCCGGCGATGTTGACGGGGCACATGTCGTGGGTGCGGCAGCAGGAGTCGGCGCCCACGAAACCCGACAGGTCGCTGTAGGAACTGGCCATGTCTTCATTGCCGCACCAGTGGGTCCCGGGCAAGATGAGCAGCTCGTTGAGCACCCACCGCTTCTGCCTGAGTCAACACAACCAATCTTCCGTTGTTCAACCAGATCGTCAAGGGGCAGGCGTTCATATTTCAAAAAAGGCAATGTAACAAACCCAAACACCAAAGCAAAAAACACACGGAAACCCACGACAAAAGCCCGCCGTCAGTCACCACCCTCGCACCGCCACGCGAAACCCGAAGCCTCTGATTCGAAGGGTTGTTCACACTTAGCAAATGTGATTTATTATTTCTAATTGCATAACATAACTATTATCGTTAAAAAAACTAGAGCTATATGAAAAAATAAGGGGATATACATACACAAATCACAAAACTACGACAATGAAACTAAAAAACGCTACATGTTAAAAAAAATATACTGAAAACTAATATTTCATCTATTGGGTCTTGACTCGCAGAACGAGGCTTACAAAGATAGTGTGACGGTGCTTTGACGGTAATTCTAGTGGGTATGAGTGGTGGCTGACGGCAGGTGTTGCTGTCATCTGCATGGTATAGTTAGTGGTCATGAGCTTTTGGTGTAAAACTTGTATTTGGTGATGGTGTTGGAACAACAGTAGCAGTGTTGATCATATTTAGTAATAAGTGTCCGTGTTGAACACATTGCCTGTATGACTATGTCACCATGTATTTTTTTTTTTTTTTTATCGTGTTGACAGTGTATTTATCGGCAAGGTGGCATGCCGTACTAGTGCTAGTGTTGTGCAAATGTTGTAGTGCAGGGTCTTAAACCGAGGCAAAACTAGCAACCCACAAGCAGGACAGCGGCCACGTCGTCGAAGTGCGAGTCAAAAAAGGCACCAAACTATTTCCCAAGCAATAAAATCAACTAGGACAAGCAAAAAACACTACTACTACTACAGTTTTTTGTGAATTATAGACACTACTTAAGGTGATATAAAACAAGCAAGAAAACAACACAAAATCAAGGCTACGTAACGCATCATAAGACGTTACTTAAAACACAAAAAAATGCTACAAGCAAGGTTGCTGTCACTACGTAGACAGTACAAGCAAACCAAGTCCGTTATTACAAACTTGTGTAACATGCAACAGAAACATGCGGTATTTCATGACAGAAAATAAAGAAAATAAGGGGAAAGTCAAGTCATTGAGAAAAAGAAATTAAGAATTCGTATTGCTCTATGAAGAAACGGAAATGTTAGAATAAGCAATAATGATAAATTAGATAATGTAATAGGAATAAGAAAAAAATAGCAATATGACTGAGCAATATAACTCAACAGCACCGCAACTTAGCCCGTCAATCACCAAAGAAGATAAGCAATGAGTTTTAAATAAAGTATTCTAATGCCATTTCATTAATAAATAGATTTCTCGGTGAGATAAAGATATATTTGAAGTTAACAACCACCATAAATTCATAGTTAGGGTTACTAGTGAAATCTGAATGATGAAGCATTATAGAAAGCGATATTAACTTTCTTGCAGCACAAAGTATATACATTTTTTCACGCACAATAAACTTAAGCAATTGAAAATATCAAATCTATAATTCAATATTTTTGCTTTCCGCAATTTTACTGCAAATTTCGATTTGTAATGCAATCCAAATAGAAGTCATTGCACGATGGCCGACAGCGCGAAAAGTGTATCCACACCGAAGTGGCTTGCGCTAACCCTTGTTCAACACTACAGCGACAGACAACCAGAGCTACAAGCCATGGCCCCGGGTGGCACTCCGGGGGGAGAGTGCCACAGGGAATATGGGTTGGGGTCTCCAGTGACTAATGAGAAGGGGGGAATTATAGGCAAGATAAGAGAGCACAGATGTTGTGAAAGAAGCAGTATTATTATTTATTTTAGGTTATTCATTCACCAGGACCTTTGGTGCTAATTATCTGGTGTATGAATAACCATTCGTCTTTGTCTTTGTTCATGGACCAGTAACTAGGATATCTAGCTGCTGGTTCATGAACCGTGGTGACGTAGAACCCAGGTTCAGGCTCGGCGTCATTAACAATGATAATGTTTACAAATGTCTACAAACTACGTGCAATGAGGATAGATATAAAGAGAGATACAGTTTAAGCACCCAAAACATTTAGCTACGTATATCTTTTGAATTCCTTCCTTTAACGATATAGACACAAAGCTTTTGAAATAGGTTACATCAGACATGTAACCCATTATGAAAAAGGAAAAAAGACAACACACGTTTAAGATACAACAACACTTCCTTTAAAATCTGATTTAACACAGAATGAAACTCTCCATGCAGTGACAATCCCATTTATAACATAACGTCTCAAATGCACAAGGGCAGTGGCAAGGAGCAACACCGCAGAAAATGCACTTTGATAGTTTTTTTTGTTTGTTTGTTTGTTTGTTTACCTGGCGTGCGAGACTCCGAGGTTGCTGTTCTCGTCTTCCGTTGCACTGCCGAGGTTGTGGCTCTTGTGCGACCGCCTCTCCGCCTTGACTCCTGCGCGCACGCGACGGTGGTGGTCCTTGCACTGTGGGGGAGAGGGACGGCCCGTGCGGTTCAGAACGAGGGCTCTTTTGGAATATCTCACGTACTAACAACCATGGTGACGCTTATCTGATATTACATGCAAAGTGCCAGAATGGTTGATAATAACCGATGAACTTTATTATCATCATAAAATCACCAAGAGCGTTAAGAGCTTGTAATTTCACTGACCTGTGCCCTCAGCTGCCGGAAGTGAACAACGGGCCTAAGGTATTCCGGAAGCTCAGCCTCCTCAGACAGGTGCACGAAAGAGACGTTTTGAAGAGGGCCAGACCAAGAGCCTGATAACAAACACGTAAACAAATCATGAAAATATAAGATTGTATAAATCCCGATTTATCAAAGACAACGAAAAAATGTCATAATTCACATTCCCTTTCTAAATCAGAAATCACAAAGACGAAAGAGAGGGAGAGAGAGAGAGAGAGAGAGAGAGAGAGAGAGAGAGAGAGAGAGAGAGAGAGAGAGAGAGAGAGAGAGAGAGAGAGAGAGAGAGAGAGAGAGAGAGAGAGACAGACAGACAGACAGACAGACAGACAGAGAAAGAGAAAGAAAACACACACACACACATACCAGAAGGGGTGTCCTTAGCGAGGTCCGCGTCCTCCTTGAAACTACGAATGAACGTGTCCACCTCCTCCTTCTCCGACGTGAGTTCGCAATCCCGGAGCGAGAGACCCTCCACGCTGATGCGGTCGCTCACCTCGCCCACGTAGATGAGGGTGAGGAGGTGGCGGTGGTGGCTGATCTGCCGTAGGACGAGGCCGCTGAGGAGGGGGGAGAGGGGGGGAGAGTGAGAATGTGGAACGAGCGGGAATGAGGCGAGATTGTTGATGGGGGAGAGGGAGAGGGGGAAGGGGAGGGGTAGAGGGAGGAAAGGGCGGAAATGAGCATGTATTGATGAGAGGATGTATTGAAGTGTAATGGGACAGTTGGTTTTGATAATTGTTGTAAAAATATAAACCAATAGATACCAGTGATATACAATAATGCAAGCAAAAGTGATATTAAAAACATACATACAAACAAACACACACACACTTCTTATTCAAGAGAAATACCGCCCAGATCCACATCTCGAAACTTATCAAAGCCAAAAGATAACGAGAGAGAGAAAAAAAAAACTTAATCTCTGCATATGCCAACCGCCCGTGCCAGTCACCTCTTGAATATACCGTTTATAGGATAAGACAGGGCCAGCATGTTTGACTACTAAGCTTAAAGAAAATGACTGTTTTCAAGGTTAAGACATTTTTTCGGTCAGGTTTGAGATATCATGTCAAGGGACAGTGACAAGGGAGATTATTATGTAACGATGATAGTGCCTTCCCCTCAGGTATCTGTAATAACCTAGTTTTATGACCGACCTCAAGATAAACTCTTAAAAATGTCAAAAAAGAAAAAAAAAGTCTTTAGCTTATTTAAGAGAAAAGCCCTTTACCTAACATTACTTTACATAAAATGAAGGCAAGAAATACGATAAAACAAGAGAAGGATAAATAAATAGTTCCTACATATCCTCTTCTTATAGGCTTAGGCACACACACACACACACTTCCATCTGCCCTGTCATTAAAAGTCTCTTCAAATGGCCTGGGTCTGTGACGCCTTTGGTCCCGTAAAATCACTAGAGGTCATGGCTTTTACCTTTCTATATGTCCAGCCAAAGTATACTATTATAATGATATATAAATGAATAGATAAACCTCTCATATGACAAATCTAAATTGTAGTTTTTTTTACTGTAATTTTGTTTGTCTTTTCTTTTATATTCAAAATCACCGTTTTAATCTGCACGTAGTCTAACGTTTTACATCTTCACTGAATCACTTTCTTTTAAAACAGTTGCAAATAAAGTCACTCATAAGAGAAACAAAAATTGCAAAATATAAATACGGCATCACACACCCACTTCCATTACAAGCCTACCTACACTTAAAAATGGGAAATTATAACAGTGACACTTTCTCCCTTCCACTTACCTCTCACTTCCTTGGTCATGTCCCACTGACGTTTGCTTGGCGTTGACCCCGTTGAAGTGAATTCGGATTTCGTGTTGCCCGTCGCTCAGGTCATCCTGGGATATGAAATTGGGCATGCGGTGACCCAGGCTGAAGCACGCCATAAGGAGACATCCCAAAACACATGTAAGAAATACACGCGCCATCTTCAAGATATATAAGTTATATATTTTTGCCTTGTCTAATTTCCTTTCAGGGTTTGGAAGTTCGAATGAGGTTTTTCTGTATCTCTGTTTCTGAACTAAGGAGAGAG
>BOPN01000026.1:304647-307147 GCA_017312705.2 Penaeus japonicus
ATCGTCTGTGATGATGAGGGTCTGCCTTACGTTCCCGCCTTTTTCGGCGTCTTAGGGGGTACCCAAGGGGTCGTCGATGTCCGAAACCACCCTTGGAATCTTCTGGGTTTGGATTTCTTACACATCTTCAACTGCGTCCTCGACCTGAAGGAGAACAAGTTGACAGTCCGGAAATTTCAGCGACCGAGAAGATTGGCGAATCCTCTGATGGAGACATTAACCATCAACGGCAAAAAAGTGAGGGTTCAGCTGGATACCGGAACAGTAGACTTCCTCTCGGGCACCATGAAGCACGCGGAAGAACTCGGCCTGGATTTGAAAGATGTTTCTGGTCGCGGTTATTCTTACCGCACTCTGCGTGGCTTAGTTCCCATCGACTATGAGGCGTACGATGTTTGTGCTCGGGGTTGCGGACAACAAAAATCGGGTTCCTTTTCAATAGGTCCGGAGAGGGAGAGTGTACTCGTGGGACAAGAATTTCTAGAGGGCATAACGATACACTTCTACGGGAATAACGAATACGTCATATCTTATCCAGGATACAGGTCAAAAACGAGGGAGCTTCGCAGAATTTGGAAAAGCTTGAGAAGAAGCGTCCGCGAGGCCTCAGCTACGACAGCAAAAATGGTTCGTAAGATCAAGAAAGGTCTCAGGAGAAAGATACAAGTGTCTCAGTAGTGATACTAGTTGTGTTTCATTTTGCCTATGCCTTTTAGCCGACTATTATGACATCATGATAGAAAAAAATAAGAATGATAGAAAATGATAATACAAAAATAAAAATGATAGAAAATAAATAAATAAATAAAAAATAAAATTATAAAAAGAAAAAACATGTGTGTGTGTGTTTACATTTATATGTATATATATACAAATATATACATATATATATGTATATATGTATACATTTGTATAAATATATATATATATATATATATATATATATATTCATATATGAATATAAATATCTATATTTATATATACATATGTATATATATACATACATACATACATACATACATATATATATATATATATATATATATATGTATATATATATATATGTATGTATATATATGTATGTATATATATATATATATATAAATATATATATATATATATATATATATATGTATATATATATATATATGTATATATATATATATATATATATATATATATACAGTATATATATATATATATATATATATATATATATATATATATATATATATATATTGTATATATATATATATATATATATATATACATATATATATATATATATATATATATATATATATATATATATATATATATGTATATATAAATCTCTCTCTCTCTCTCTCTCTCTCTCTCTCTCTCTCTCTCTCTCTCTCTCTCTCTATATATATATATATATATATATATATATATATATATATATATATATATATATATATATATATATATATATACCCGGCCATAACCCTCTTGAGAGGCCTTCTTCCTGCAGTGGAATGATACAGGCTGAAAAAAAAAAAAAAAAAAAAAAATATATATATATATATATATATATATATATGTATATATATATATATATATATATATGTGTGTGTGTGTGTGTGTGTGTGTGTGTGTGTGTGTGTATATGTATATATATATATATATATATATATATATATATATATATACATATATGTATATATATATATATATATATACATATATTATATAATTAATATATATATATACATATGTACATATCTATATGCGTGTGTGTGTGTGTGTACATGTATCTCTCTCTTTCTCTCTTTCCATACTTACACCGCAAACATGCAAATCCACGGAGGTACAAATACAAACAAACACAAACAAACACACACACACACACACACACACACACACACACACACACACACACACACACACACACACACACACACACACACACACACACACACACACACACACACACACACACACACACATATATATATATATATATATATATATATATATATATATATATATATATATATATATACGCTTCAATTACTCGACATAATTACTCTTTGGCCATTATAGGATAACTATCAATAAAAGTCCTAATGATGAGTATTGAGGTTACATACGTCATTATTGGCGCGGTAATTATATATATATTTATATATATATATATATATATATATATATATATATATATATATATATATATATATATATATGTGTGTGTGTGTGTGTATGTATATATATATAATATATATATATATATATATATATATATATATATATATATATATATATATATATATATATATATATGTATGTATGTATGTATGTATGTATGTATGTATATATATACATATATATGTATATATATTTATATATATAATGATATATTTTTGTATATATATACATATACATATTACATATCAATATAGATAGATAGATAGATAGATAGATAGATAAATAGATAGATAGATAGATAGATAGATAGATAGATAGAGAGAGAGAGAGA
>BOPN01000026.1:314647-332147 GCA_017312705.2 Penaeus japonicus
GTTAATATTGTTTATATTATTATCATCTTTGTTATCATTATTAACAACTCCAAAAGGACAAAATATGGCTGTTGCCCTCCCAGATATGTGAACACACTGGATAAAACAGCACAGCTTGCAAAAGGATAGAGAGAGAGAAAGAAAACCAAAAATTAAAAGTATCCATATTACAAACATTAAATTAAAAGGAGACAAAAAAAAAAAAAAAAATCTGCAAAATTCTGTCCTTTTTTGATGAACTTTTTATCCCTTTGTTCTTTTTTATGTATGAATTTTCTTGTTGTCTATTTTCCTTATTTCATTTCCGTCTATTTCTTAATTCTTTATGATGTTGTTTTATGTGTGATATATCAATTTTTAAATTTTTGTCTTTCTTTTGCTTTTTTACATTTTTTTTCCTCTGCTTGTTTTTTTTTAATTCATGTAACATTACATGTACATAGCATTCCCACCTGCACTGAGAATGAATAATGATTTTATCCAAATAGACAGAGATTGTATAGCCTCACACATACCACAAATACAATAACACTTTCCAGATCATTCCTACTCTCTCAGACACCTCTAAGTAATCTCAAGAGCGCTGTCTCACTATCTCTTTCATTTTAGACCTCCCTCCCACCCTACACCTCACCTCCACTGAGAGTTTTAGATAAGTCCGTACATAGAAGAACATCTTTTTAACCCCCCCAAACCCCAAGCAACCCCCACCCTTAAACACACACACACACACACACACACACACACACACACACACACACACACACACACACACACACACACACACACACACACACACACACACACACACACACACACACACACACACACAATTACAAATAAGTCGGCTTGTGAAAACACTTTCTCATTCACCCTCATCTTTGGTCTCTACAGTGCACAAAGTTGTAAGTATTTCCATGCAAATAGAACATGATCTCATAGTCCTTCTTATAGCGACCCCACACCCCACTCAAAATTATAAACTTATTCACTCAAGGACACATTCTCATTTTAGATCATTCTCACCCTGCATACCACCCCCCTAACCCCTAAATACATAACATCTTTTCTTAAAAACACATAGATAGATTTAGAATACCATCTCATTCTCTCTCTTTGTTTGGCTCCTCACTCCCCCTCCTCCCCCACTGATAATTGGAAGCACATCCATACACATTATCTCGTTCTCCCTCATTTTCGCCCCTTTTCCCCATTGTAAATTCTCACTCTCCCTCCTAAATCAGTTGGTGTGTGTAAGATAAGTGTTTTGTTCTCCACCTCTTATGGTCTCCCTCCTCACCCCATGCAGAATTGTAAATAACTACGACTGGTACAAGAAGCTGAATGTTGTGGACTTCCTGAGAGTAGCAGGACGCAGCTTCCGCATGGGCACAATGCTCTCCCGGTCCAGTGTGCAGTCGCGACTTAACTCGGAGGAGGGCATGAGCTTGACGGAATTTACTTATCAGGTATGTGGTGGTCCTTCTCCTTCTCCTCCTCCTACCTCCTCCACCTCCTCCTCTTCCTCCTCCTCCTCTTCCTCCTCCTCCTTCTTCTTCTCTTCTCAGTATCTCATAATGATTTTCTAAGTGTACTTAACTTTCAGAATTGTAAATATGTTTTTCCTGAATCTCTCAATCACGAGTCAAACCAACAGCCTTTGTATTCAGTCCTAGCCTATAATATCCATAGTCTACCAGAACATTTTGATGAATTTCTGACGGAATGCATTGCACCGTTTAAATTTAATTTAGACGCTATCTGCTTATGCGAAACGAAATTAACTGATGATATCCAACATCTTTACAACATCCCAAATTACACTAAGTATACCAATAATGTAACACGCGTAAGTGGAGGCACTGCCATATTTGCCAAAAACTCATGTCACTCCTTTGCAAGAGATGACTTAACATTAAAAGAACCAATGATAGAATCGCTGTTTGTTGAAATTCATCAAAATACAAACAGAGTGATTATTGGGATAATATATTTCCGACCAAAGACCTCATTTACCACATTTATAGAGAAATTATATAATATATTAGGAATTATTAGCAGAGAAAACAAAAGGTGTTATATTACCGGTGATTTTAATATAAATCTTTTAAGTAGACAAAACCCAAATGTAAGAAAACTTGAGAATCTATTTCATGAAAACATGTTTTACAATTGTATAACAAAGCCGACCCGAGTGCATCGTGAATCAGCTGCATTGATAGATTACATTTGGACAAATGACATATCAAATTTAACTGAGTCCTCCATTATATATTTATACATATCAGATCATTTCCTGTGGTACTAGATTTTTATACCATCTAAAGAAATCAACAAGTGTAAAGATTGAAATTCAATATCATGATTACTCTGATATGAATATAGAATTATTTTTAAATCACTTAAGCTCAGTCAACTGGGATCTTGTTCATGTCGGGAATAATGCTAATGTGAAGTATGAAAATTTCATCACAATATTCATAGCATCTTTTAACAAATTTCCCCCCACGAAAACTAAAATGGATAAGACCAAATCCATTAATAAGCCCTATATCACTCCTGACATCAAAGTTTTAATTAAAGAAAACACTAACTGCAGAGAAAATTTTCCAATATCCTCACTTATGGAGATGATTAGAATATCCGCAACTGGGCATCTCATGCCATCAAGGTCGCAAAATCCGCCTATTATAAGCAAAAACTTAACCAGTACTGAAAACTTTAAAAATCTGGGATATCATCAGATCTATCTTGAATAGAAATATCCGAAAAACAATATAAACAATTTTAATCTAAACAGTAGGTTAACCAATGACGCTGCAGAAATTTAAAAGCGCCTTCACAACCACTTTGATAATGCAACAAAACGACTTTGCTAATAACCCACAACTGCTGATGATACGAATTTAAACGTTTCTTACATGGTCACCAAAGAAACAGCATGGCAATGGCGCCAATCTGTGAATCAGAATTTATCAATGCTGTTAAATCAATGAAAGAATGCTCACCAGGACCTGATGGCATACCGATGATGCTAATAAAAAAAGTATCTCATGCAATTGCTCCTGTAATGGTTGACATTTTCAATGCCTCATTTCGAGAAGGAATTTTCCCCGACAAAATGAAAATGGCTAAAGTCATTCCAATTTTCAAATCAGGTGACAAAAGCAAGATTTCTAATTATCGACCTATTTCCTCCTCTCTGATTCAGCAAAATTTAGAAACTTGCTTTTACAAGATTAAACAGATTTTGCGGTGACAATAACATCATAAATGACTCCCAGTTCGGCCGCAGGAAAGTCCACAGAAACAGCACTCATTTCCTTCACTGAGCGCATCCTAAGGGTTTTTGATGACAATCAGTATTCCATTGCAGTTTTTTTAGATTTCAGCAAAGCATTCGACACTGTCGACCACAACATCCTCTTGGATAAATTAGACACTTATGGAATTAGAGGAATGGCAAATAAATGGTTTAAAACATACCTTAGCAATAGATCACAATTTGTCTATTATAATAAACATAAATCTCACACACTCACAGTCAAACATGGTGTACCACAAGGGTCAATTTTAGGCCCTTATCTTTTTCTACTTTTCATAAATGACTTTATCAATTGTAGTAACACTCTAAAATTCACGCTATTTGCGGATGATAGCAACCTGATACAAAGTGGACCAAATATTCATGATCTAATTAGTAGCGTCAATGAAGAACTTAAACAAGTCAATAAATGGATTTTAAGCAACAAACTCACTCTCAACCTCGAAAAAACTCACTACATCATATTTCATAGGAACAAAAACATCCCTGATAATATTCCATCACTTAATATAAATAACAAAATTGTTAAGCAAGAAACAAAGACAAAATTTCTCGGTGTCATAATTGATTATAGATTATTATGGTATGATCATATTACTTAACTCCAAAACAAATTAAGTAAACATTGTGGAATGATTTACCATGTTCGTAATACCTCAGTTAAATTAATGCATTAAAAACAAATATATTATTCCTTAATATTTCAGCCACATACTGCCACGTAGTCTGGGGAGCTGTTCCAGCCAATCGCACGAAGTCCCTTGTCATTACTCAGAAAAAGATAATTCGAAATATAGCATTCCTAAGAAAGTATGACCACACAAATGAGGATGTGTTTCAACCATAAATTGCTTAAGTTTAAAGAAATCAACGATCACTGTTCTGCAATATTTACTGTGTGTGTGTGTGTGTGTGTGTGTGTGTGTGTGTGTGTGTGTGTGTGTGTGTGTGTGTGTGTGTGTGTGTCTGTCTGTCTGTCTGTCTGTCTGTCTGTCTTTCTCTTTGTGTGTGCCTCTGTATCTGTGCGTCTGTGTGTGTCTGGGGAGGGATTTAGATACATTCTGTATAAATATGTGCATGCGTGTGCGTGTGTGTATAGGTGTGTATGTCTAGGATGAGGGATTTAGATACATTTTGTATGTTTGTGCATTGTGCAATGTGTGTTTTATTTGATATTTTTTGCATTGTGTTTTTTTTTACAGTTTTAGTTAGAATTCTTTTTTTATTAATCTATTGATTTAATTTGTTATTATATTGCTCATTTATTATTATTATTATTATTATTATCATAATTTGTGTTTGCGCTCGTTATGTGTGAGTGTGTCTGTGTCTGTGGTTATATGCGCGTTGTGTGTTTTTGTACATGTCTATGAACGTATGCACGTTTGTGTTGGTATGTTTGGGTACATACGGATATATGTATATATGTGTGGTTCCTGTGTGTGTTTGTCTCGTGTCTGCGTGCGTTTACGCTCTTTGATTGGGACAAACAATTTGTCTCGCGTGACTCCCGCGCGGTCCGTGTGCGTTGGCGGCAGTGATGACAGTGGTCTTGGGTGGAGTGAGGATAAGTTGGTGCGCTTATCGTGAAGTCCAAGTCCTGAGCCATCGTTCGCGACTTCCTTCAGGAGACGTGTTAATGGCTCGTGAAGGCTACGGGCTAGGTTGTTGGTTAGTAGCAAGGGGAGAAGCTGGTCTCCGGACCGGGAGGGCGGAAACGAAGGTGAGAAGGCATCTTACCGGGACAGAGTAGACAGGGGTGGTAGACGCGTGAGGTGGATGGGTGGTGGTGGGGTGCGAGGGGGTGGGGATGGGGGCGTTGGGTAATAGATGAGGAAGAAGGGCGCCGAAGGGAGGGGATGTTGGGTGCCGGGGTGTCCCTCAAGCAAGGCGTATCTGGTGTGGGTGTAGCATGCACCTGTCAGGCGCCCACGGGTCAGTGCTCATGTGGGGCGCCGGACGGGGGCAGCCTACCCCCACGCCGTCGTTCCCCGCCCTTCCCTCCTTCCCTCCCCTCCCCCTTCCCCCTCCCCCGATCCTTCTCTCTCTTTCTCTCGCCGGGGAAGAAGACCATCGCCACCACTGCCGCCGTCGCTGCCCGCGCGTCTCTCTCGGAATCTGTCGGAGAAACCGAGCCCTCGCCGACTCCTGCGGGAGGAACACGTAAGCTTCCTTTGCGCTCCTCCTCCTCCTTCTCTTCCTCCTCCTCCTTCTCTTCCTCCTCCTCCTTCTCTTCCTCCTCCTCCTCCTCCTCCTCCTCCTCCTCCTCCTCTTCCTCTTCCTCCTCCTCTTCCTCTACAGTTTTGCTAGATTGATGAATTGAATTATTCTATTGGACTTTTTTTCTTTCTTTTTCTTATGAGGGCATTATTCCAGGATAAAGTTACTATTTTTTCTTTTTACTTTCTCTTTCAGGCCTTGCAGGCATATGATTGGCTGCATTTGTATGATAAATACAACTGTACAATTCAGGTGACTATGATAAGTTTATTCTACTGTATTCTACTGTATATGTATTTTGGTACCATAACAGCTTGGTTCTAGTGATTACTTTTGTTTTTTATGTTGTTTTTATTATTATTACTACTACTGATAAATTTATTGTTTATGTTATCATTTGACTGTTATTATCAGTAATATCATTTTTATGGTTATTGTTATTATTGTTATTATTGTTATTATTATTATTATTATTATTATTATTATTATTATTATTATTATTGACATTATTATTATTATTTATCATGCTACCCCTGAAAGAGTTGTGGTAATTATATTGTATAAGTAAAACATTTAATTGCATCCACTTGCTAACCCAGATAAATTGAGGTAGTGGATATAGATTTGATTGCCTATATTTTTTTTGTATTCAGCTCAATGACCCCAAGAAATAATCAAGGCATACTAGCTATTTATTTATTTATTTATTTTTTCTAATTCTCCCTTTTTCACTTGTTTGTCTTCTATTTCTTATTTACATCTTTCTCCTTCTTTTTCTTCTCCTTCTTCATATTATTATTATTATTAGTCTCTTTTTCTTCCTCATCTTTTTCATCCTCTTCATCTCATTATTATTATCATTATTTTTCATTTTCTCTTCTTATCCTTCCTCTTCATATCCTTCTTCTTTTTCCCGTGACACATTATTTCATGACGTTTCATGCTTCTCCCTATTTTGCAGATCGGAGGGAACGACCAGATGGGGAACATTGCCTCAGGGCACGAGCTGATCAGCAGATTACGTGATAAACAAGTTACGGGTGAGCACTAGGGTCGACTAGAATTGTACCTTGTGGCATGTGAGAAGATAGCTTGTATTAACCCATTGCGGATGGTTGTCATGACATACATGATCTACGGGCGTCATAATGCACATGACGTTCGGGGATTTTGGATCACTGTGCTTTTTTACTGTGCTATGAAAAAGGAGTAAGTGATGATGGAAACTGCAGTCATAATTACTGTAATTACCGTAATATCAAGCTAACTTAATGTCCAGAACCTAGATGGCACCACTTTTTCCTAGCACCAGCAGGAGAGAGAGCCTTGAATGGCACCCATCCACGGTCTCTAGCAAGCACTATCTTTATAGAGCGATGGCACACACTAAATTGACGACCTCTTGCTCTAAAGTGCCACGAATGAAGGTTATTCAGGCAGAACAAGAAAACGAAGGTGACTCAATCCATACTCAGTGTCTAAAATGTGTTCCTATGCCAATATGGATGCCTTTCACTGTGGCACTCACAAGCACAAGTTTCATTCTTCTTCCCTACCTCTTCATTTTATCTTCATTGTAGGTGGTTATATTAGTCTGTCATATGGCACATATAAGTCTCTAAACTCAATAAAACACAAAAATTAAACACAAAAATAGCTCTAGTTTTACAATGAATGACTGAAAGAGAGTGGGAAGATTCAAATTATGTTGCTTCAAGCTGCCTCTCTCTAAAATAAAACCTATCCTGGAGACTGGGCAAGCGAATCTATCCCCGTCCGCAATGGGTTAAGATAATGATTATGATATTGATGATGATTAATGATAATGATGATTTAACCCCTTCAACATGAGGACGCGTATACTGCGTCCTCGCAGCGCTCGCGTCAAACCTGAGGATGCGCATACTGTGTCATGGCTGAGTTCTGGTGGAATTGAGTTTTCTTTCTTCCGGATACAGTACGAGATCTTTCAGAATAGAGGTCGGATATGGTACGGTATATTACTTGACTTTCATCATTATTACATAAGAGTGGGATTCGCTTATACCAGTGGAGGCACTGATGGGCCCTGCAAGCAATCATTTTATTATTTATTTATAAATAATTATGTAAAAATATAAAACATATTATGATTAGTTTACCATACTATTTCAATCGTTTTCTTTGGTCATCTGAGTGAGGCCTCCCACCAAGGTCACTCTTTCCATCTTCCTCCCAACCCATGTAAATAACTTGTCACATGTACATGGGGGAAGAGGTTAACTATCCATATTTTGATATATAACACATGATGACTATGTTGAGGTTTTGGCTTTAAACTTGTAGAGGTTTTGGCTTAAAACTTGTCATATTCAGTAGCGACGTTTAAAATTTGGCGCGCACCGTCAGCTTGGATATGGTGTGAGGGGCATTTTCTACTGCCCGTAGTGAAGGGGTTAATGGTGATAATGATGATGGTGATTAATGATTACATTGATAATGTTGATGACTTTAACCCATTGCCGACGGGGTGCCTAACAACCTAACTTGTCATCAAGGCAGGCGGTCTACGACACTGGCCAAAAATTAGAGGGACGGGAAAGGGTTTTCTCCGCCCTCCAGCCCAAACAATATTTTTCCATAAATGCATCATAAAATGCGAGTTTAGGCTGACTTTGGAACCCTGTAGCTCTAGAACTAGCACTGTTACAGCCATAATACTTTATGACTGTGTTTAGTACTAAAGTCTTGTAGAAATTTCCCAAAAGGAATGTGTGTAAAAAGCCTCAAGGTATCAAGATGATGATTATGATAATGATAATGATGATAGTGATTATGATAACAGCTAATAGCTACTACTAATTTAAATGATGGTGATAATGACATTATAAGGTAATGAGGACGATGATATTGATGGTTATTATCACTTTGTATATTAGTGTTTATTTATTGATACCTATTGTTGTTGCTTTTTATTATCATTATAATTGTTGTTATTATTATTATTATTATTATTATTATTATTATTATTATTAGTTTGTTATTACTATTATTACTACTAATATGATTGTTATTATTATGTTTACTATTATTATCACTTTGAATATTACAACTTTCATTAACTCAGTTCTGATTATAACTGTTGATATTATTTTTTCTTCTTCTTTTTGTTGTTATTATTATTACTATTACTACTATTATTATTATTAATGATATTATTTTAGTTTTAGTATTAGTATTAGCACCATTAATATTATGAGCATCCTAAGATTATATTACCAAACAGGTTTAGAACACTGCTTAATTGTTCAATACATTTCAGGTCTTACCGTACCCATCATCACAACGGAAGCCGGTAACAAATTTGGAAAGTCGGCCGGAAACGCCATCTGGCTCGACAGAAACAAAACGTCGCCGTTTGACTTCTATCAGTTCTTCTTCCGCGTAAAGGACTCTGAGGTTGGGACATAGCGTCGTTTATGAGCATTTACACAAATATCTTGAGAGATGCAGGTGTATTAGAAAAAATTATGAAATATGAAAGACTGTTTCTTGAAAATTATTTTTTTGCCTGTGTACCATACTACTTTTTCCAAGTTGTTTTTCTTAGTTGTTGATGTCTCATTTTGGAAATATGGAGAGAGAATGTTTGAGTATGATAGAGTGTGTGTGTGTGTCTGTGTGTATGTGTATGTGTATGTGTATGTGTATGTGTATGTGTATGTGTGTGTAAGTGTAAGTGTAAGTGTAAGTGTAAGTGTAAGTGTAAGTGTAAGTGTAAGTGTAAGTGTAAGTGTAAGTGTAAGTGTAAGTGTAAGTGTAAGTGTGTGTGTGTGTGTGTGTGTGTGTGTGTGTGTGTGTGTGTGTCTGTGTCTGTGTCTGTGTCTGTTTTGTGTGTGTATCTCTTTGTGTATATGTGTGTGTGTGAGAGTGTGTTTGTGTCCCTTGATGTTGCATCATTATAAGCTTCTAAAGTTTGTCCATGTTTCTCCTGCAGGTGGAAAAGTTTCTCATGCTCTTTACATTCTTACATGTGAAGGATATCAACAGGATCATGGCAAAACATTGGGTGAGAGACATTGTCCTTTTCTGCATCCTCTCTTTCTTCTCTCTCTTTTTCTTCTTTTAATTTTTATTTTTGTTTTTATTTTTCTTCTTTTTTCTTTTGTTTTCTTTTTTCTTTTTAATTCAATTTATTTTATTATTATTATTTATTCATTTTATTTTTTATTATTATTTTTTTTTTGCTTTTTAATTTTATTTGTTTTCTTTTCCTGTTCCTTTTCCTTTTCCTTACTATTTTATTCTTTTTCTTTTTCTTTTTTTCTGTTTATTTCTTCTTCCATTTCTTCTTCCTTCTCTTCTTCCTCTTCCTTTTCCTCTTCTTCATTTTCTCTCTCTTCCTCTTCATCCTCTTATTATTATTATTATTATTATTATTATTTACATTATTAATGTTTTAAGGATAACAAGATGATGTAGTAACATTCCTTTCTTCTAATCGATTTATATTCTTGTTTATTAATTTTTTCTTTACAATTTATCAATGTATGTAAGCTTTTTCTACCTCTGCAGGAGAAACCAGAAGCACACCATGCGCAGAAGAAGCTAGCCGAGAAAGTCACTCTTCTAGTGCATGGATGTAAGTAAAATTGTGATTTTTTTTTTCTCTCTCTTTTTTTAATAGTTGATTCATTGATTAATTGAGTAATTAATTAATTTATTCACTTGTTTTATTTATTTATTGATTTGTCTTTAATCTGTAAAAGACGTGCATACTAACCATGCTCAGATGGAGACATGAGCAATTTTTTACTAATATTCCACAGTGAGATGGAAAATGAATGTTTTCATGTCTTATAATGAAGATTTTGATCTGTACATTCTCTATGACTTTTGTGCTTTTTTGTTTCATATTATAATAAAGGGCCACCTTTGGGGGTTGATACAGCTTTTGTGAATGTTATGAGTAGGTTATATTTGGCCCCTAAAATTCAGAGCTTCAGGACAGGAAAAAGCATTCCCTTGGTCTATTTTTATGTTTAGTTATTTCATCTTAGTTTACTTTGATATGGATATCTATAACAGATGATATGGACACGCTTTTTATTGCATGACTTCAGCTGAGTTTCATCCTGCATGGACACGTATCTTTGTGTGAAAACTGTCATTTCTCATCCATTAAGGATTAAGCTTGTAACAGTTGGGGGACAGAGCTCTATCTAAACTGAGATGCAATAGATTTTTTTTTTTTCTATGGTACAAAGCCAAGATGATATAAAATCAAAATGTGACAAAATAAAATACTGTACTTTAGTTAACCCTCTCTGGACGGGTGGTACACTACTGTACCGCTCATTCAAAAGCCCGGTGGCCGGGCGGCACAATATGGTGCCAGCCATTTAATTGATTTAGGCCTAAGCGTTCGAAAGCCCCGGCATTGTGACATGCAAGGCTGGAATGCCCCCGTCATGAGTGAGTTAATGTTAGTGAGTGCTGCTTATGAAACCACAGTTACAAATGTTTTGAAGTCAGAGAGTCTTATCTTATCTTGTGATGTGCAAATTTGTGTATGTGTATAACTCCACACTTGTGCATTTGTTCATGTCTGCGAGCTAGTTTGCACATAGGTGTTTACATGGTGTTTGTTCAGACTACTTATGTGAGCGTTCACGGAACTTTCATGTTTTCCAATGGCACTGTTATGATTTCTCTTTTATTCAGCTTTCTTTCAAACCTCTCTGCTGTCTTACACTAGTTAGGTTTTATCCTTGTGTCTAGGCTTTTGTAGAATTTATTTTTCAAGAAATATAAATGTATCCCTCCCTTCAGGGGAGGGAAGGCTTAGTGTGACAAACTGAACATGAATAGACAATTTATAGAAACAATGTCAAAACTTAGGAAACAATGTAAATACCCAGTACTCCAAAATACCTCTAAGATTCCAAAATATCTCTCCTGGAGTAGTTACGTTTCCCTCAAAGTTTGGGGCTTGGTTCCCCACTATTATTCGGTAAACCTCCTCTTTGGAACATCCTGGATCTGCCACTGTCCATGGGTATTTTTCGTTTTTGCAGCACCCCTCTTCAGATTGTTAGTGGAAATTAAGTGTTATGAAGATTGTGCTGATAAAAATGTGCTTAAGAAATTGGCTAGTATTGGTAAGACATGATGCCAATGTAGGATTCATGTTTGTATGTGAAATTGTTATTATATTTATGTCCATTTAAAAGGTTATCAGTTAATCATTTAATGAGTTTTATTTGTACATTTTATTTGCACTATTTACACTAAATTTGGACCCATTTTTGTTAACATGGTATTTAGTATAAATGGTATGGATGTATCTATTTCTTGAATTAGGGGACGTAAGGATCACTCATTTTGAATTTGTCTTTTCTTTCCTTTTTTTCTTTTTGAAATAGTATGTCCCAAAAAATGTAAGAGAGATTTATACTTACTTACTTACGTACTTGACATAAGTTCTAGCATGAGTCCTGCTAGCTGCTCTTGCCAGGGGCATACTCTCGGTTAAATAATCCATGCCCTTCTTTCACAGACGAAGGCCTAGAGTCGGCTAGACGCACAACTGAGGCCCTTTATGGAGGCCGCCCAGATGCCCTGGCACAGATGACCACAGAAGAGCTGGCAACAGTGTTCCAGTCGGCTGCCTCTGCTGAGCTGGTGCTGGAGCCAGGAACATCAGTGCTCAAGATGGCCATGGATGCTGGATGCTTCCAGAATGAAAGTACGTTTATATTATTTATTTATTTATTTATTTTTCTTTTCTTTTTATTTATTTATTTATTTATTTTTTCTTTTCTGTATTGTACACGGTTAAGATGTGTGGGAAATTCATATATAAACTAGGGTTCTGAATAAAATTTGGTTAACTTGTTATTATTGTTGGAATATTTTTTTTTCTGTCATTATTATCAAACACTTAATAAACTAATTTTGTTTTAGCATTTCCCACAAAAGACCTTTTTGAAGTTTAGTGTATCTTGAATGGTGCCAAATTATAAGCACGTGGAGTTGCATAACATTTTTTTGCTTTTTTCATCATTATAAAAGGGACTTGATGTTGGATTGCAAATGAAGTTAATCTCATTAAATATGGATATAGGTTTAGATGAGTAGAATAATTGATGATTTGAAATTTTGACCTGAAATAATTTTATTATTAATTATATTTTTTTCAGTGTTGAATTGGGTCTCAAGAAAATCCTGTAAAATAACAAGAGTATGCATTAGATATTCAGATAATGATTTAGACTTTTTTCTCACAGATTTAATGAGATGTACCATTTACCATCTGAG
This sequence comes from Penaeus japonicus, assembly GCA_017312705.2. Taxonomy (NCBI): domain Eukaryota; kingdom Metazoa; phylum Arthropoda; class Malacostraca; order Decapoda; family Penaeidae; genus Penaeus; species Penaeus japonicus. The sequence continues at coordinate 327,492 of BOPN01000026.1, forward strand.
AAAACATGGACTTTAAACATTGCAAATACCTATGTACTGTAAGGCTACAGTAACTTGAGAGTAAAGACCCATGTATCACAAGTTATAGATAAATTATGTATAATGATATAGGCTGAAGCTTTATACCCACAATATTCATATGAAGGCTATTCAAAATCATTACAGTGTTTGTGTGTGAGGCATTAACCCATTCACGCCGGGGCGGAATTTCGCCTACTCCCGATAACGCCGGGTAGATTTCAAGCGCGCAACCGTTCGTGCCGGGGTGTTTTCCCGCTGCGCGCGGTCGCTCTGACGCTCACAGAGCGTTTTTCACCCACCCTATCCTTATGGTTTGCGTGATTTCGTCTAAAGTGTAATCATGTGTAGAAAGTAGTGCTATGTTCAGAGGATGTATATCAGTCGTAGTGACCACCTTAACCCTTCCACTACTGGCACTTCTATTGGATTAGATAACTTCCATACTACTTTTTTTCCTTTTGATGAAATTACATTCTATTCATTCCTTTTGTGATTATAAATTATTACACCAAATGCTAATTAGTATCACTTTGCTAATATATCATACTAAAATCATGTTTCATGCCATTAGTCTAGAAAATGAGAGAAAACACACACATCTCAACATGCTTGTTGAATGAGAGCTGATTTGATTTTGGAAAATATATAAGGGAAAGGATTTTGGAAAGTTTGCAAGAGAAAGGATTCTAGTAAATATATCAGAGGCTGTTATATTCTCCATTGTTGACTAGGAAGTCTTTGGAATTCTTTTCTTCAATATATCTCTACTAAATGTTCTATTTCTCCCTCTGTCTCTCTCTCCTCCTCAGACGATGCAAGGCGAATCATAATGGCTGGTGGTTTTTACGTCAATCTGAGCCGCGTCACCAATCCAGACCTTATACTTATCCCGGGAGTGCATATTCTGCCAAATGGAATTACGATTGCAAGAGTTGGTAAGAAATTGATGACTTTTTTTAATTTATAATTTACTTTAGACCTATGTATCCGGGAAAGTCACAGATAGTCAGTAGAGTTTGGTGTTTGCTGTTTTGCTCCCATTGCCTTTCTTGTTTTTTTTTATTTGCTTTTGTTCATTCTATTGCCATTTCTTACTATTACATGTCTGTCTTGATAAGTTGATATAAATAACTGCATTAGAATTATTTATACTGAAATATACTGGAAATATAGATTTTCATCATATCAAGGGTCACGACATTAAGGATTAGATTGATATACTACATTCCATCATTTTAATTTTCTTTCATTAATTGATGTAGAAGTTCAAGTATAGAATAATAATGATTCTTATAAAGTGCAACATAGTTCTTTATTTTCAATATCATTTGATACTTACCTAGAATCCTGGTCCCTGTCGAACCAAAATTGAACATCTGTACTCCTGTCTAATTATCTTCAATGAAATTTTGAGTTTATTGACATTGATATTAATGATGCTTTGATGTCAGTGATAGCCAATATTTCTTTTTATGTCTCTATATATATTTATGTATTTCTTTTTCTTTTCCTTCTTTTCTTCAAGAAAATTTCAAGTTCCGAGATGTATTTTTGAGCCAGATGATCTAATATTCTTATTGTGTATTATCATGCTCATATTTTTTTTTCTCTTCTTTACAGGAAAGAAGAATTACTACCTTATCAAGTGGAATTGATAAGACTTAAAAATATCTGTAGAAAAAAAAGTTTATGTATAAATTGAAGTGCAATCATTAAAGATGTCTTTTTTTTCTATTTCTTTATTTTATAATACATGGACTATTGAAAGGGCAAGATTGTCATAGTTGCTTCGTATTAACCCCTAAAGGACCAAGAAATTCAGAGCTTAGTGTGTGTTCAGAAATCTAAAAATTAGAATCTGAAAGCTCTCTAATAATGAAATATTAACAGGTGACATGACATTTGCCGTCTTTCACCCTGCCAACCACACAGACCTTAGTAAGACAATGCCTCAAAAAAAAAAAAAAAAAAAAAAAAAAAAAAATATTGATAAGATAATCAGAAGATTATTTATGCCATCCTTCACCTTGGAAAACGTTCATGTCTCTTTCCGAAAATTGCCACTTATAGTCCTTTGAGGGTTAATCCACAAATTTTCTAGAAGAAAAACTTTCTATCTCAATAGGGACAGTGGAGATTAAAAGCATATGATAGAGGTTTATGGTGTTCATTAGAGAATACTAGTGTTCTTTGTCGGGTTCATTTGATAATGCTTCTGGTATGGGAACAGAGGAACAGGTTGAAAATTTAGGTTTGTTTGTGTATCATTTTATATAATAAGTGTGTTTAAGGTCTTTTGTTTGTTTGTGTGTGTGTGTGTGTTTGTTTGTGTGTGTGTGTGTGTGTGTGTGTGTGTGTGTGTGTGTGTGTGTGTTTGTGTGTGTGTGTGTGTGTGTGTGTGTGTGTGTGTGTGTGTGTGTGTGTGTGTTGTGTGTGTGTGTTTGTGTGTGTGTGTTTGTGCCTGTGTGCTTGTCTGCTTGCAGCTGTGTGTTCCTGCATTAGTGTCCATGTGTGTTTGGGAAAAGGTGATTCATTGAAGTGTTAAAGACTTGTATTTCTGTTTATACTCTGGTCTTAGTCTTTATTATCATGTTGCCTATTGAGGGACCTTTGGAGATGCGCATGGCAGAGGTCGTTTAGCTATATTTAAATATTCTCTGGAAATTAAGTTTTGATCCAAAGACATATTATCAAGACATATTATCAATAAGCAGTCTGTCATATGTTGGTATATGTTAGAATTACCCAACCACCAGATCTCACTCGGCAGCTCTGCTAGCGAGAGCGGTGTTAGGTAAATCGTGATGAAACTCGTCTGAAACTTGTCGTGTGTGAGAGGGTTATAGACCTGTCGAAGATAACTTGGCATGTTTAAAAAAAAAAGCAGTTGAAGATTATTTATTGTATATTAATAACCAAAAAAACAACATGTGAATTAAGTGTATTGTTGGAAAACTGTTGTATGTGTTGTTAGCACCGTTTTAAATTATTTATAGATTGTTTAGTGATTTAATGAAGATTGTTAAGAAGACAACACTATGTGGAGTTTAATGCATGAATATATGTCTCTGTTAACATGTAATATTGAATCCTATATTAAGTCATATCTCATCTTCAGTCATTCTCTATTTCTACTTCTTATATTTATTTATTTTCCTTATTATTATTCAGTTCAATCTTTCTTTTTCTTTTAGTCATTTAGCTTTTATCTCGTTCCTTTATTGTGTGTCCATCCTTCCGTCTTTCTCTGTTGGTTGTCTTTTACAATCTGACTTTATTCCAGACTCCTTTCTCTCTCTTTGACTTTCTTACTTGTTTCCTTTTCTTCTCTGTTACATTATTATTCTGTTCCTCTCTCTTTTCTTTTATCCTTTAAGTTCATACTTCTTCCAGATGTTCCTTTCTTTCTCATTTTCTTATATCTTCCAATTTCTTTTATTTGTATATTATTATACTTTTATCGTTACTTATTTTATGATATTTCTTTTTCTTTTTCTTTCGCTTTCTGACTTTCTTTATTACACAGTCACTTCAGCTCAAGGCAATCATTTTCATCGTTTCATTAATCATTTAATTTGTTTTTGATATGTTTAGTTAATTAAGTGTAAATTAAATCTAATTTCAGTATTTATAATGTCAGGTAACTTGTACACTCCTTTTTTTCTTACCTTTGTCATGTTAATAAGCCCAACGGGAACACATTCCAGAGAACAACAATTGCCGTTCCTGAAGGATTAGTCTACGTAATTGTGCGAAATTCGTTTTCCTTCATCAGTGCACGGTTCATTACGCAGCTTTATACTTTTGTTATTAACATGTAGATTTGGGAGGTTTTTAAAATTAATAATAGTAAAGATACTCCATATTCGTGAAATCGAGTAACTTTTCATACTTTTAATATAGAACGACATTAGCATCGAGGCTTCCATAATTCTTGAGGTAGTACATAGATTTGCCAAAAGGTAGTTACTCTTTACATTCCATTGCTTGCGGCACTAGAGCGCAAATCTATAACGAAGTTAGGAACGACGACTGATGATTCCTCTATACAAGATGAATGTGTGATGGAGAAGGGTTAACTGCAGGTCTTGCATAGCGGAACCATTCGTCCGTTTTCGTACCTTCTTCTAAATTTGTCACAATGAACTGTGTTTAGTGCGAATCTAGTTTTAAATGGTATTAGGAGGAGGTAGTATGAGACGTCTGAGTAATTCTATTTCTTATATGGAAGGGATGGGATCTATTGCATTGGAAAGGGGAGATGGTGAATCTGTATTTCATTTCATTTATTCTCTTTATTATTGCTATATGTAAATTTCACCTGCTACTTTTTTTTCCTGTCCCTCGTATAATCTTATGGTTACATATCACGATTTTTGAGACCTTTGACTTCATATTTTATTTATTGTACTCGGCTAATTAGCAGGCAGATAGATCCTAAATAAGGACAATGAAACCACTGCCACCCATTTCACTATGCACTTTTATCATTCACTGAAATGTGCCAACTGTGGTACTTCTGTGGTGTTGCTTTTCCGTGGGTGTGATTCAACCCAGCCTCCATCCGCATTTAAAACCTACATGTTTTACAAATACAGTCTTTGGAATTGACACAAAAGATCGTCAATCAGTGGA
>BOPN01000026.1:339890-342390 GCA_017312705.2 Penaeus japonicus
AATACCAAAAACTACCTAACATCACCAGACACAACGCCACTTAACGCGAGATCGAAGAACAAATATATCATGACTCTTCTCTGAGAAAAGGTAACTTCCGTCAAAAAAAAAACGGAAAAAAAGAGAAAAAAAATATACAAGGAAAAACTGGAATAGATTTCATCCCGCAACACAAAGTACAGTGAAGCCACGGCGCTATGGTGCACAGGATATATGCTTCATAGATCTAAGGATAAAATTAACGACAGTCTCTCAATAGAAACTTCGTATTTCTTCTCTTAAGGTAAATGTGTTTGTAAAGAGTTTGTGTGTTGAGATCAGAGCGCCGTAACTGTAGATTCGTCTAGGGGTGTTTGTGTTTGTGGTTGAGTATTCAAAGGGTTTTTACTTTGTGTTCCTTTCTTCTCTCTCTCTCCATCTCTCTCTCTCTATATTTATACACATCTAGCTATATTTCTCTCTCTATCTCTATCTCTCTCTCTCTATATATATATATACACATCTATCTATATTTCTCTGTCTCGCTATCTATCTATCTCTCTCTCTCTCTCTCTCTCTCTCTCTCTCTCTCTCTCTCTCTCTCTCTCTCTCTCTCTCTCTCTCTCTCTCTCTCTCTATATATATATATATATATATATATATATATATATATATATATATGTGTGTGTGTGTGTGTGCGTGTGTGCGTGTGTGCGTGCGTGTGTGTGTGTGTGTGTGTGTGTGTGTGTGTGTGTGTGTGTGTGTGTGTGTGTGTAGGTGTGTGTGTGTGTGTGTGTGTGTGTGTGTGTGTGTGTGTGTGTGTGTGTGTGTGTGTGTGTGTGTGTGTGTGTGTGTGTGTGTGTGTGTGTGTGTGTGTGTGTGTGTGTGTGTGTAAAAATAATATTGAACATGTCAACCAACACATTTTCTTTTTCTTTACAGACACAACAACCAACGTAAATCACCATATCGTAAAACCCTGAAAGCAACAACCACCTAGAACAATGAAAATAACCATGTTAATCCGCCTGCTCAAAAACGCGCTTAAGTCCGTAGCCCTCGCCATGTTTTTCGTCTTCCTCCTAAAACACGTGTCTATAAACGACTCAACCCAGGGACCCTTATCAACGATTAAATATTGGAAGAAAAATGCAGTGTTGGTTGATGGGCGGTATGCAGGAACCCGTTTGCCCTATTTTGTTATTCCTTTGGTAGAGGAGTCACTTTATAAGGGTAAGGTGATGGAGAAATTCCCTTCGTCGGAGCGAAGTTTTCCCGCGAATTTACGCCATCCAGCTCCTGTGAAGGATTATATTGTGAGGTGAGTTCTTTTTAACGTTGTGTTTCCGAATATACATTTTTCTTGTGCATAAATTCGCCTTAAAATAAATTGTTCATTTCATCATGTATTAGTTGAGTAGTTTTTTAATGTTGCGTATCTGTACATGCATTCCTTTTTCTGCATGAATTTCGCATTGAAATCACCAGCAGAACTGGTGACTGGAACTTTTTGAAATATTCCATTCCAAGTAAATCAAAATACTATAAAAATACCACAAAGTAACACAGAATACCCTCTACCAATACCATGCTCATCTCAAATCCACACACCCATTATCACAGATTCACAATTACCACCATTTATTTACAAATAATAATAATAACAATCCACATTCTTCCCTCTACCTTCCTTACCCCTCTACCCCTCCCCCACCTCCTCTCCTTCCCCTACCTTACCCCACTCCCTTCCCCTACCCTACCCCACCCCACCCCTTCCCCCTCCCCTTCCTCTTCCCCTTCCCCCTCCCCTTCCTCTTCCCCTTACCCCTACCCACCCCCTCCCCTTCCTCTTCCCCTCCCCTACCCCACCCCCTTGCCCTACCCTACCCCCACCCCTTCCCTCTACCCCCACGCCCTTCCCTTACCCCTCCCCCTCCCCACCTTAACCCACTCCACCCCTTCCCCTACCCCCTCCACTTCCACTTCCCCTATCCCACCCCCTCCCCCTTCCCCCTATCAATGCCCCTACCCCCTTCCCCTACCCCGACCGCTTCACCCACCCCTTCCCCCTCCCACTTCCCACCCCCTACCCTCCCTTTCCCTTCCCCTCTCCCACCCCACCCCATACCCCTTCCCCCCTCCCTTTCCCTTCCCCTCTCCCACCCCTACCCTTTCCTCTTCTCCTCTCCCACCCCTTCTCCCTACCCCCTTCCCCCCTCCATCTCCTACCCTTCCCCTCCCCCTCCCCCTATCCCACCCCACCCCCCTACCCCCTACCCCACCCCCCATCTCCCACCCCATTCCTCTTCCCCCACCCCTTCTCCCCACCCCCCTCCCCTCCCCCCAACCCAACCCAACCCCATCTCCCACCCCCTTCCCTCCCTTTCCCACCCCCACCCCTTCTCCCTACCCCCTCCCTTTCCCTTCCCCCCCATCCACCCCCTTCCCCTTACCCCACCCCTCTCCCACCCCCATCTCCCACCCCCTGCCCCAGAGCACCTCCGCCCTACGCCATAAAGCA
>BOPN01000026.1:347390-354890 GCA_017312705.2 Penaeus japonicus
GCGAAGGCAGAGCACAACATATTATAAGAACCTGAACTACAGTGCAACAATGGACGACCTAGTGGGACACATGCTGAAATACAAGCTGGCGCCACGTCCTATAAACATCCATAAAATTGCTAATATGCGAAAGTCTTTTTTTTTTTTTTGCAGATTTTATAGGTCTTTTTCCCTTTTTTTTTTTTTTTTTTTTTTTTTTTTTTGGGGGGGGGGGGGTAATTATTAATTGAAAGGGTGGGTTTTGTTTTTGTTTGTAAGTATTCTTGGAGTGTTAATTTTAAAAGAGGTTTTTGGTTAGAGGGTTTTTTGTTTTTTTGAGGAACGGCAAATAAATGGTTTTGTTTGTGTATTTAAGGTGATGATTTTGTTGGTATATTTAAGGGTTTAAGGTGATTAATCTATCAATAAGTTAGAGGTTTTGTTTTTTAAGTGTTTCCATGGTAACTATCACTGCGGGATCAATCACTAAACAAAATGATAAGAATAAGAATATATCTATGGTAGCAATTAATAAAAAGGAGAAGCTTTATTTAAGAATATACTTTAGGTAAGTATCAATAAAAAGAGGTTTTATTTAGAAGTTTTCATAAGAGAACAATCACTAAAAAAAAGAGGTTTTATTCAAGAATAGGATTAAGGTAAGTATCGACAGAAAATGGGTTTTATTCTATAAATTGATTTAATAAAGTAATATTAATTTGGTAGTCTGATATTTGAAAAGAAGTTTTGCAATAATGTGGTTATTTAGACTTATGGTGAAGTTTAAGCTCAAGTCCTGTCTTATAGGCATTTTGAGGGTAATTGTTATGTAAATAGTACGTAAATATATTCTGATTATTCTTTAAGGTTCAAATTTTAAGTAAAAAAAAATGTTAAGTTGAAATGGTCCATTTTCATAATTTGAGAAGTTTGTTTACGTAAATATTGTCTGCAAGTTATTGAAAGACCATTTTTTTATAATGTTTTGATGGTTTAAGGTCGTAAATTAGAGTCTAGTTACGTAAATATATTCAGAACCACAGATTTATGACAAGGATTATGCTAAATTATTGAAATTCGTAAATTGAGGAATTTATTAATGTAAATATATTCTAATAGTTCTTTGAAGAAAAGATTATTAAAAATGTAGATAGTATGTTTAAATGTTAGTTCACGTAAACATCCCAGCAGTTCATGATAGCGCAAGAATATATATAGATTTAAAATGAACTAATATTAATCGAAAAGTTATCTGTTGATGACTTTATTGGGATTATTATCATATATATTTTTTGTTTTTTGTTTTTTTCTTTCAGATTGACATTGAAGGAGCCGAATGGGAAGCTCTTGCTGATTTGAATACAGAAGGCTTGCCGATTCTTCAAGCCGTTGGTCAAGTATGTATATTATGTAGTATGTATTTTTCGGGTAGCGTGTCTAATAATATGTATTATGTGTATAGTAGGTGTGTTATGTAGTATGTATTTTAGGGGTAGTGTGTATAAGAATATGTATTATGTGTATAGTAGGTGTGTTATGTAGTATGTATTTTAGGGGTAGCGTGTATAAGAATATGTATTATGTGTATAGTAGGTGTGTTATGTAGCATGTATTTTAGGGGTAGTATGTATAAGAATATGTGCATTAGGTGTATTGTAGGTGTGTTATGTGTAGAATTTGTATTGTTAGTCCTTCGTAGTTTGTTCTTTGGCTTACGCCCCCCCTCCCCCCTCCCCCCCTTTCAGAATTCAAATCAAGTCAAATTGTTATTGTGATGCTCACACATATATATACGATTTCGTATTATAATTATACTTTCCTTAATTAAGAAGTATAAACTTGGCGGGTATGGCAATACACATTGCGTGGTGATTTCTATGACAATATTTATATTAAGATTTTTTTTTTTCTTGACATGCTTTTTGTGAGAAATCAAAAAAATAAAAAGAGAACTTCATGCATATGCATTTAGAAACGCTCTCACTCACTCACTCACTCACTCACTCACTCACTCACTCACTCACTCGCTCACTCACTCACTCACTCTTTCTCTCTCTCTCTCTCTCTCTCTCTCTCTCACTCTCTCTCTCTCTCTCTCTCTCTCTCTCTCTCTCTCTCTCACTCACTCACTCACTCTCTCTCTCTCTCTCTCTCTCTCTCTCTCTCTCTCTCTCTCTCTCTCTCTCTCTCTCTCTCTCTCTCTCTCTCTCTCTCTCTCTCTCTCTCTCTCTCTCTCTCTCTCTCTCTCTCTCTCTCTCTCTCTCTCTCTCTCTCTCTCTCTCTCTCTCTCTTACTCTCTCTCTCTTCCACAACACCCTACCAAAGAGTTTAAATTTCGTCCAATCACAGATCGCGATAGAATTACACGTCGTGGACTTGGCGCAAGGGCTGGGCTATGATTGGCTGGACACAAAGCCTCCCGACCAATGGCTGGAAGTCTTACAAAAGCGGTTTGACGTTCTCATGGCCCTAGAGGTAAGTGTCTTGTTGACGAGAAGAAAATGCAGAAAAAAAGGAAATAAATCACTTGCATATTTTGCAGGTGATTTCAAACGGTAATGATTATTTGTGATGATGAAAAATGACAATGACGAAAGTGATAATGTTGATGATAACAAAGTCAATGATAAAAATGATCATAGTGATAGTAATATAGCGATGATGATGATGAGAACAATAATGATGATAAAAAGGATAATGATAATAATATGAATAATGATAACGATAATGATTATAGTAATGATGATAACAAGAATGATAACGATATAATAGAATGATAATTTAAAAATAAAACGTAATAATACTAATAATAACAATAATAATCCTCATCACAAAAATATCAATAATAATAACACGAAAACAACACAAACCAAACGCAATAATAACAATAAAACAACAACAAAAACAACAATAATAACCACAATCTCTTTCCAGAATATGGGTTTTCGTCCCGTAGTTTATTGGGACAACGTACAGAACAAATTCGCTTTATATGACAAGGACGGAACGCGTTACGAAACAGCTGGTGAACTCTTGTACGTAAACACGAACTGGTATAATGCCACGTTCAAAAAGGAACTCACGGAAAGTGGGGTTCCGTTCAGGGGTTTTAAATAAGTGTTTTTTTTTTTTTTTTTTTTTTTTTTTTTGGTAAGGAAAAGATTTATTTGTGTTTGTGGTTATTTGTGTATATATTTATTTTTGTGTGTGTGTTTGTTCGTTTCTTGGTTTGTTTGTTTGTTTTGAGAGGGTGAATGTTTAGTATTTGATATTATGTTATATTACGTTTTTTTTTGTATTACGTGGATGTTCTTTTTTTGTTTGTTTGTTTGTTTGTTTGTTTAAAGTAAAATATGGAAGACTTTAGAATACAAGTGATTGAAGGTTTAAAGATTACGAACGTGCAATGAGATGTGATTCGATTATATATAAATTGCAATCTATGCAACATGGCATTACATTCTTTCTTTTGAACTTTGTTCAAAATTTTCACATTTCTTTGAAATAAAAGATGTGTCTATATTCCTCGTTTTATTATTCACGATAACTCATATCTGTATGATCATTATTTTTTTATTTTTTTTAATAGTGAAATAAAAAGAAATATTGCTGATTTTATTCAATTGCCTATAATAACTTAGGACGACTAAATAAATGTTATTTTTTATATGTATGAATCAATACATTTATTTGCATTAATAGGTTATTTTGCATCATTGCTATTAATCTATTTGCTTTTACTATCATCATCAACATCACCATCATTTTCACCACATTCACCCTTGTTGTAACCATTATCATCATTACAGTAACCCTTACTAACATCATAATTATTCATTTTAGAGTGAAAAGCACCCTTTCTGCCAAAACCTAAATACTTTTTACAAATGTTACCGGTCAAGAATGAAACTTTTCAAGCATATCCCGCTTTCTCTCACAGTCTCAACTAACCCGTTTTCTTTCTCAGCCTCAACTAACCCGTTTTCTTTCTCAGCCTCAACTAACCCGTTTTCTTTCTCAGCCTCAACTAACCCGTTTTCTTTCTCAGTCTCAACTAACCCGTTTTCTTTCTCAGCCTCAATTAACCCGTTTTCTTTTTCAGTCTCAACTAACCCGTTTTCTTTCTCAGCCTCAATTAACCCGTTTTCTCTCACAGTCTCAACTAACCCGTTTTCTTTATCAGCCTCAACTAACCCGTTTTCTTTCTCAGCCTCAACTAACCCGTTTTCTTTATCAGCCTCAACTAACCCGTTTTCTTTATCAGCCTCAACTAACCCGTTTTCTTTCTCAGTCTCAACTAACCCGTTTTCTTTCTCAGCCTCAATTAACCCGTTTTCTTTCTCAGCCTCAACTAACCCGTTTTCTTTCTCAGTCTCAACTAACCCGTTTTCTTTCTCAGCCTCAATTAACCCGTTTTCTTTTTCAGTCTCAACTAACCCGTTTTCTTTCTCAGCCTCAATTAACCCGTTTTCTCTCACAGTCTCAACTAACCCGTTTTCTTTATCAGCCTCAACTAACCCGTTTTCTTTCTCAGCCTCAACTAACCCGTTTTCTTTCTCAGCCTCAACTAACCCGTTTTCTTTATCAGCCTCAGCTAACCCGTTTTCTTTATCAGCCTCAACTAACCCGTTTTCTTTATCAGCCTCAACTAACCCGTTTTCTTTATCAGCCTCAACTAACCCGTTTTCTTTCTCAGTCTCAACTAACCCGTTTTCTTTCTCAGCCTCAACTAACCCGTTTTCTTTATCAGCCTCAACTAATCCGTTTTCTTTATCATCCTCAATTAACCCGTTTCCTTTATCAGCCTGAACTAACCCGTTTCCTTTATCAGCCTCAATTATCCCGTTTTCTTTCTCAGCCTCAACTAACCCGTTTTCTTTATCATCCCCAACTAACCCGTTTTCTTTATCATCCCCAACTAACCCGTTTTCTTTCTCAGCCTCAACTAACCCGTTTTCTTTCTCAGCCTCAACTAACCCGTTTTCTTTCTCAGCCTCAACTAACCCGTTTTCTTTCTCAGCCTCAACTAACCCGTTTTCTTTATCAGCCTCAGCTAACCCGTTTTCTTTATCAGCCTCAACTAACCCGTTTTCTTTCTCAGCCTCAACTAACCCGTTTTCTTTCTCAGCCTCAACTAACCCGTTTTCTTTATCAGCCTCAACTAACCCGTTTTCTTTATCAGCCTCAACTAACCCGTTTTCTTTCTCAGCCTCAACTAACCCGTTTTCTTTCTCAGCCTCAACTAACCCGTTTTCTTTCTCAGCCTCAACTAACCCGTTTTCTTTCTCAGCCTCAACTAACCCGTTTTCTTTATCAGCCTCAACTAATCCGTTTTCTTTATCATCCTCAATTAACCCGTTTTCTTTATCAGCCTCAACTAACCCGTTTCCTTTATCAGCCTCAATTAACCCATTTTCTTTCTCAGCCTCAACTAACCCGTTTTCTTTCTCAGCCTCAACTAACCCGTTTTCTTTATCAGCCTCAACTAACCCGTTTTCTTTCTCAGCCTCAACTAACCCGTTTTCTTTTTCAGCCTCAACTAATCCGTTTTCTTTATCATCCTCAATTAACCCGTTTTCTTTACCAGCCTCAACTAACCCGTTTTCTTTATCAGCCTCAATTAACCCGTTTTCTTTCTCAGCCTCAACTAACCCGTTTTCTTTTTCAGCCTCAACTAACCCGTTTTCTTTATCAGCCTCAACTAACCCGTTTTCTTTCTCAGCCTCAACTAACCCGTTTTCTTTCTCAGCCTCAACTAACCCGTTTTCTTTATCATCCCCAACTAACCCGTTTTCTTTCTCAGCCTCAACTAACCCGTTTTCTTTCTCAGCCTCAACTAACCCGTTTTCTTTATCAGCCTCAACTAACCCGTTTTCTTTATCAGCCTCAACTAATCCGTTTTCTTTATTTCTCATCCCTTAATTAACCCGTTTTCTTTATCAGCCTCAACTAATCCGTTTCTTTATCTAGCCCCTAACAACTCCACAGCCTCAACTAACCTGTTTTCTTTTTCAGCCTCAACTAACCCGTTTTCTTTATCAGCCTCAAATAACCCGTTTTCTTTATCAGCCTCAACTAACCCGTTTTCTTTATCATCCCCAACTAACCCGTTTTCTTTATCATCCCCAACTAACCCGTTTTCTTTCTCAGCCTCAACTAACCCGTTTTCTTTTTCAGCCTCAACTAACCCGTTTTCTTTCTCAGCCTCAATTAACCCGTTTTCTTTCTCAGCCTCAATTAACCCGTTTTCTCTCACAGTCTCAACTAACCCGTTTTCTTTCTCAGCCTCAACTAACGCGTTTTCTTTATCAGCCTCAACTAATCCGTTTTCTTTATCATCCTCAATTAACCCGTTTTCTTTATCAGCCTCAACTAATCCGTTTCCTTTATCAGCCTCAATTAACCCGTTTTCTTTTTCAGCCTCAACTAACCCGTTTTCTTTTTCAGCCTCAACTAACCCGTTTTCTTTATCAGCCTCAAATAACCCGTTTTCTTTATCAGCCTCAACTAACCCGTTTTCTTTATCATCCCCAACTAACCCGTTTTCTTTATCATCCCCAACTAACCCGTTTTCTTTCAGCCTCAACTAACCCGTTTTCTTTTTCAGCCTCAACTAACCCGTTTTCTTTCTCAGCCTCAACTAACCCGTTTTCTTTCTCAGCCTCAACTAACCCATTTTCTTTATCAGCCTCAACTAACCCGCTTTCTTTTTCAGCCTCAACTAACCCGTTTTCTTTATCAGCCTCAACTAACTCCTTTTTTTTCTCAATCTCAACTAACCCATTTTCTTTCTCAACCTCAATTAACCCGTTTTCTTTCTCAGCCTCAACTAACCCGTTTCCTTTATCAGCCTCAACTAACCCGTTTTCTTTATCAGCCTCAACTAACCCGTTTTCTTTCTCAACCTCAACTAACCCGTTTTCTTTCTCAGCCTCAACTAACCCGTTTTCTTTATCAGCCTCAACTAACCCGTTTTCTTTCTCAGCCTCAACTAACCTGTTTTCTTTCTCAGCCTCAACTAACCCGTTTCCTTTATCAGCCTCAACTAACCCGTTTTCTTTATCAGCCTCAACTAACCCGTTTTCTTTCTCAACCTCAACTAACCCGTTTTCTTTCTCAGCCTCAACTAACCCGTTTTCTTTCTCAGCCTCAACTAACCCGTTTTCTTTCTCAGCCTCAACTAACCCGTTTTCTTTCTCAACCTCAACTAACCCGTTTTCTTTCTCAGCCTCAACTAACCCGTTTTCTTTCTCAGCCTCAATTAACCCGTTTTCTCTCACAGTCTCAACTAACCCGTTTTCTTTCTCAGCCTCAACTAACCCGTTTTCTTTCTCAGCCTCAACTAACCCGTTTTCTTTCTCAGCCTCAACTAACCCGTTTTCTTTATCAGCCTCAACTAACCCGTTTTCTTTCTCAACCTCAACTAACCCGTTTTCTTTATCAGCCTCAACTAACCCGTTTTCTTTCTCAACCTCAACTAACCCGTTTTCTTTCTCAACCTCAACTAACCCGTTTTCTTTA
>BOPN01000026.1:362390-364890 GCA_017312705.2 Penaeus japonicus
TGTGCCTCTACACACCACATTCCAAATTTTACCAAGCACACTCCACAAGTCCACATCCCCCGCAAGTCCCCCCCCCCCTCCCCCCCGAGCACGTCAAGCAGAAGAGCGACACCCCCCTGAAAACGTTAATCAAGAAAAGAGATTAAGTCGTGAAAGCTCAGCAAACAGGAATCATATCTTAGGTTACGTTGAGTGAGCGACCGAGCGTGCATACGTAACTCGGTCAGGTTATGGTGCTTGTGTACTTCGAGTGTAAACATTGGAGGGGGGGTGGGGGTGTTTAGGGTGGTTAGGGGTAGGAGGGTGGGGTGGGGGGGGGGGGTGGGAAGGAGGAGGGGGGGAGGATTATGGAGAGGGAGGGTGTGAGAGGATTGGGGGAGGGGGGGTATAGGGGAGGAGAGAGTATATGGGTGGAGGGAGGGTAAGGGTGGAGGGGGAGGAGGAGTGGCTGGAGGGAAGGAGGGAGGTTTGAGAGGAGGGAGGGTGTGGGAGGAGGGAGGGGATGGAGGGTAAGGGAGGTGAAAGAGGGGAAAGGAAGGGAGGGAGAGAAGAGAGAGGGGAAAAAGAGGATGGAGCGAAAGGGAGGAGGCATTTAGATGTAATACTAGGAAAGAAGGGATGGAGGGATAGGGGAGGCGGGAGAGGAGGGAAGGGAAAAGCGCGGTTAGAGATACTGGTAGGATGTCAGGGGAGGGGGGGAAGGGGGGAGGGGGAGCTAGGGGTGAGGGGAGAGAGTGGTTGTGGTACAAGATGAGGGTAGAGGAGGGAGGGACGTGGGTGTAGACAGAGAAGTGAGGGTAGGAAAAGGGGAGGTTATGCCCATAGGGGGAGAATTTGGTGTGTGTGTTGGGGGGGGGGGTAGGTAGGGGCTGTGAGATGGGAGTAGGGTAGTGGTGGCAATGGGGAGGGGGGGGGAGGACTTGCCTTGGTCGATGGTTCGTTTGTGATGTTATTCCTCGAGTTGTTTTTGTTTGTTTCAAAATTCTTCTCTTGCACTCAATTTATTCGCTCGATAGATAGATAAATATATGAATAGAGGGAAAGAGATAGAGGTAGAAAGTGAGAGAGAGGGGGGGAGAGAAAGAAAGAGAGAGAGAGAGAGAGAGAGACAGAGAGAGAGAGAGAGAGAGAGAGAGAGAGAGAGAGAGAGAGAGAGAGAGAGAGAGAGAGAGAGAGAGAGAGAGAGAGAGAGAGAGAGAGAGAGAGAGAGAGAGAGAGAGAGAGAGAGAGAGAGAGAGAGAGAGAGAGAGAGAGAGAGAGAGAGAGAGAGAGAGACAGACAGATACACAGAGAGAGAGAGAGATAGAAAGAGAGAAAGAGAGAGAGAGAGAGGAGAAAGGGAGAAAGAGAGAAAGAGAGAGAGAGACAGACGACAGAGAAAGAGAGAGAGAGAGAGTTGAGAAAGACAGACAGACAGCTATACAGACAGATCGATAGATAGATAAAAATAGACAGGCAGATAAACAGATAGATAGATATAGACACATACATATAGTCTCCTACTAACCGCTGCCACCAACCGTAAAGTAAGAAATCAAACAAGATTTCCAGAAAGTATGAAAGAATAACCGTTCAGAATTCTCATCAAAAGGAGAAAACTCTGACGAAGATACGAATTGGGAGGAAGTAAGGAAATAACACAGACCTTAAGGCATTATTTTACGCAAGACAGAAGCTAAAGGGAATCCTAAGACCTCTGTTATAAGATATGTTAGTACGTAATGCATGGGTGTGGGTTTGGATGTCTGTGTGTGTGTGTGTTCTTGTGTGTGTGTGGGGGGGGGGGTTCTTGTGTGTATGGGGGGGGGGGTTGTGTATGTGTGTTCTTGTGTGTGTGTGCGTGTGTGTGTGTGCGTGTGTACATGAGTAAGCCTAGGGTCTTGTGTAATCAATCAATAATCAGAAAGCTATACTGTTACACACTCTACAAATCTCAGAATTAGTGTAATAACACTGCCATAAAGAAGTCACAACTACCTGCTACTTTTAATAACCTGAAATAGTTCTGAATCCTAATAATCTCGACCCAAATGCCACTAAAGGTCACGCAATTATTTTGGAAAGAATAAGAAAGATAAAAATAAAGGGAACAGTTAGTTGGTAAGTGTAGGAAATGGTATAGATACAGTTATTTTGTAAAACTAACTGTATCAGGAACATAGTTATGAATAAAGATAGAGTTTCATAGTTATTACTAATGGAAAACAAAATCACATATCATCTTTGAGGTATGTGTAACCCCCTCTGACCCCCCCCCCCCAAAAAAAAAAAAAAAAGTGTATGAGTCTAATCCCAAAAAGAAAGGCATGACGTAATGTCCAGTTGCGTTTACGTGCACAAGGAGATCAACAAAGGTTGCATCATGTTGCTGACATGTTCGTGTGGGACGCCTAACATAAATAAATAAATATAAATAAAAAAAAATAGATAAATAAAATAAATAAAATAAATAAAATAAATAAAATAAATAAATATAAATAGCATATATAAATATCTTTTA
>BOPN01000026.1:374890-377390 GCA_017312705.2 Penaeus japonicus
GGAAAAGAACATATATGCTACACTTTACCACTTAAAACCACCTGTCAAGTGGTACCAGAACCCAAACAGGAAAAAAAATGAAAAATATAGAAAAAAATACAGTGATAATCATTTATATATTAATATTTATAGTCTCCATATACCCACACAACAACCGCCTTTATAAAGTGTCAAATTCTAGTCAGATTAAGAGAATTGAAACGCCCCTTTTTTCATGACAGTCAAAGGCATTTAAACTCCGCGCCTTGCTACAGTATCCCACTTTAGTTATCTCTAAATATTAAGCTTTCGAATGTGCATTTTATGTATGGCAATGCTTCTTTATGAAATTTTAAGCCTAGTACGAGTAAGCCAGGTTTACCATATATATTTTTTTCGTTTGAAATATGAAGAAGAAATGGAATTCGAACTGTCATCCTGGCGGCTCGAGTTTCCAATTCGGTACTTTCGGCAAAACATTGATTATCTCATTTATATCTGCATTTTTCGGTATTGGCGCATATAGATAGACAGCTTAGATGTGATAATTCATTCTTGTTATATCAAATTATCCCAAGTAAGTAGCGTAAAGCGAATAATATCCTTAATAAAAGGGAAAAGCGAAATCGATGAAGCAGAATAACGGCCGAAGACCTTGTGCGAGGCTAGGCGGTGGGCGTGGCTTCTCTAAATCGCTTTCCCAGATGCAAACTTTTCGTTATAGATCGGACGGCTTTATTCCATATCGTCCATCGAGTCCCCCTGACTCGGTGGAAACCACTCCCCGTTGTGATCAAAGTCCGGCGTTTCAGTACCGCCGTTTTATTCATTTTCCTGCCATGATTCGAAACAATCCTAATCATCCTTATATCCTAGGACACGTCCGACTCGACGAACATGTAATAAAATGTATCTTTCTTTCTTTCTCCCTCCCTCCCCTTCCCCCACTCCATGGCATGTGTCATCCACCACCTCGAACAAAAAAAAAGAGAAAAAAGAAAACGGCTTTCTCTGAACAGAACATTTAGCATCAGTGTGAATTCTTCTCTGGCTGGAGGAGGAGGGAAGCACCGCCCCCTCCCTCTCGTTTCGTTTCTCACCGCCTCTCGTTTCGTTCGTTCGTTCTCCTCCTATTCCTTCTTCCTTCTTCGTTGAGGGAGAGAGAGAGATAGAGAAAAAAAAACGGGTTCTCGAACGTTACCACTATGAAAGCGAGATCCAGGTACCGGCGGCGGGGAACAGGTGAACTGGCCTAATTACAGTCAGTCGCCGGTTGACGCTTGTCCGGGTCGCGCGCACAGGGACGCCCCTCTCAGCTGCGAGTGCCTTTGAGTGAGCTACTGAAGAGAGAGAGAAAGAGAAAGAGAAAGAGAGAAGGTGGTAGATAGATAGAAAGCAAGGAAGAGAGAGGAAAATAAGGAAAATATTTGGAAGGACTACTCGTATTTATTTTTCTCTCTCTCACTCAACTCTCGGTGGAATGTGTACTTGATATTATTTCCCGAGGAAACTTTGGATGGACCTTCTTTTTTTTGAGAGAGAGAAGGGAAGCTGCTGGGAAAGATAGAGCAAGATGTGTTCCACGGATTTCGGGATGTTAGACCTCCTGTTCGACAAGGAAGACCCTGCCTGCAAGGGCATGGACGGGTTCCGGAACACCATGTTCAGCACCACAGACAAGTTCTCCGATTGTGTCGACATCAAGGAGGAGGTCCTGGAGTCTGGCACGATCGACTGGAAGATGGTAAGCTCTTGGGGTGTTTTCGTAGGGTTAGGGGGGGTGTAGAAGGGGTATTCGGGTTAGGGCTAGGGATTGGGAAGGATAATAGAGGGAATGAGTGTCCTAAACAGGTGAACTCGGGAAACAGCTGCTCGTTGCGTCAGAATCAGCTGTGTCGCGAGAAGAACCGGCATGGCTTCCTCCCCGCCGCCGCCGCCCCTCCCGAGCATCTCCAGATTTCACTCGTTTCTCCCCCTTTCCCTCGGCGTAGAGCCTTCGTTCTTGCAATGTCCCTTGCAAATAGCATGTGCAGAGTAGTCCTATCCTTTTTCCGCGGGGATTTTCGGCCGAATAACCGCGATTTTAGGCCACCATATGTGTGCCGGGAGAGGTCCCCGCGTGTGTGACACATGTAGCCGTGTGGTGCCACGTAAACAGATGGGCGGCGTGGAGTACGTTCAACACACTCTTTACGCCCACGGACGCTGTTCCGTTCTTTTCTTGAGTTTGTTCTCGTGTTAGGCGGGTTTGGTACATTGCGTAGTAACGGTATTTTGCACTTGTTTACGCCCTGTAGGTCTATAATGGCGAGGTTAATGAGAACATATTTGTTGCATTTTCTGGCGGTGCATGTTGCGCATGTGGGGAAGCCGTCATGAGGTTGCATGTGCGTAGATGCATTTGTATGTATAAACATACATATACTCATGTAGATGCACATAAACATAACGCGTATATATTTCGTACTAGTAAATTTCGACATATATACGCATATGGACGCAAATGCTATCAAACAGATGC
>BOPN01000026.1:382390-407390 GCA_017312705.2 Penaeus japonicus
GGAGGGTGGATGTATGGTGACGGTAGAGTTCAAGTATGGTGACAGTGAACAGTGAAGATTCATTTGTCTGGTTTGTTACGGATGGCTGACGGTTGAAATTGGTGCGTGTGCACGCATTTGAAGTTATATAACGTGAAGTTTGTCCGGTTGAGTCTTTTATATATATATGTGTGTGTGTGTGTGTGTGTGTTAGGGGGAGGGGGACATTTGTGATATTTTTATATGATTATTATTTATTAAAAATGGTAATAGACCACATACGAATGGATGTTATCTCGCGTTTGACTGTGAAGTTGTGAAGTGGGTTTTCCTGTCGCACATTTTTCATTTTCTTCTTCATTTGCGTCATGCTAAGAGTTTAGTTATTGTGCTGTATAAGCAAGAGTTTACTCGGGTAAGGATTGACATTTGTTGTAGTGTTACGGCTGGCTTTTGTGTTGTAGAAATAGGTCTGAACCAGCTGTAGTCTCTATCTCTCTCTCTCTTTCTTTCTTTCTTTCTTTTTCTCTATATCTCTCTTTTTCTTTTTCATTATCTCTCTATATATCTTTCTCTCTGTATATCTCTTTCTATTTCTTTCTCTTTCTGTTTCTGTCTCTTTCTATTTCTTTCTCTTTCTGTTTCTGTCTCTTTCTTTTTCTTTCTCTCTCTCTCTCAAAACTTGTCAGAGTCAAAAAGTCTATATTCATATACCTATCTATCTGGCTATAGTATAGATAATTACAAGCGTGTTTGCAAGAGATCTTAATGACCAGCTGGAACAAACACAAACACAAACACCCTCCCATCATACACAGAGTCACCTGTCTGTCTGTTAATGAGGAGAGGTCACCGGGCTAAAGGAAAGAGGTCAGGTCAAGGTGAGGCGTGTAATTATCATTCATTTTCGGCATCGTAAGTTCACCTGCCTGCTGTCTGCCGGTGAGGTTGAGTGGATTAGCACAAGTGTTCGTGGGAACATCTGCAGACGCGTTATATACGCACACATATGCATATACGTGCAGGCATGTATGTATATACGGACACACATGCTTACGCGCGCGAAACACGCATATGCAAACACACAAGCAGACGTAGACAGACACATATACGCATATGCAAACACACATATACACGCATATGCAAACACACACCTTCCCCTCCTTATATCCTTTCCCCTCCCTCTTTCCTCTCCTATCCCCTCCCTCATTCCCTTCCCTCCCTCCTTTCCTATCCCTTTTTCTTTTCCCCTCAATCCTTCCTTTCCTCTCTCCTCCCTCCCTCCTTCCCATTCCCTCCCACCTACCTTTCCCCTCCCACCTCCCTTTCCCCTCCTTCCTCCCTTTCCCCTCCCTCCTCCCTTTCCCCTCCCTCCTCCCTTTCCCCTCCCTCCTCCCTTTCCCCTCCCTCCTCCCTTTCCCCTCCCTCCTTCCTCCCTTTCCCCTCCCTCCTTCCTTCCTACCCCCTCCCACCTCCCTTTCCCCTCCCTCCTCCCTTTCCCCTCCCTCCTCCCTCTTTAATTTCCTCCCCCTCTTTAAATCCTCCCCCACCCCCATTTCAGTACTCATTAAAAGTCCATAATCGGAGAGACGAAGACGCGTCCGGCTTTCAAGATGTAAATCTTTGTACTCTCGACCGTTATCATGTGGAGGGAGAGAGAGAGAGTGAGAGAGATAACAACACGACTTTTAATCTTGTGACGTCGTGTGTATAATTTGAAGTCTGATAAGAGAACTTCTTATCAGTTGCCAGGTTCGTCTGTCGTACAAGGTCTCGGGTCTTGATTGCTTCTGCCGGTGTTGTTCGTTGAATGGATTGGATTGCTTAATGGCTGGGTGAGTGATTGGGGATTCTGATTCTAGGGTTGAGTGATTGGGGATTCTGATTCTAAGGGTTGAGTGATTGGGGCCACTTATGTTGTATATATTTCCGAGGGTTATCGTTTATCGTTGTAGCCGGAAAATCGTTTATAGGCCTATGTTTGTAGTAGAATATAGGTGTCTACTGTCTTTGTCTATAGGCCTACCTTACCTAAAGTGGGGAAAAAATATTCAGTCGATTGTTGTTTCTTGGTAGGCCTACGCTGGTGTCGGGAGTAGCCACCTCTTCAGATGCGTTCTCACGGTTCGTTTCCGGAATGAATTATTGGTCAAGTGAAACAGCTGACTCTTTTTTTAGGGGGTGGGGTGTGTGTATGTGGGGGAGGGGGGGTCACTTTGAGATTAACCGTACCTTCCAGACACACACGCGCTTCACCCCCCGTCTGTCTGTCTGTCTGTCTGTCTGTCTTAAGCTTACTCGGGAGTGTTAGTGATTTGCTTAGTTCATTATAACGATTGTTCTCGTTACTCTGAGGGGGTCTTCTACCTTTCTCCCTTTCGATCTCCCTCTCCTTCTCTCTTGCCATCGTCCTCTTGCCATCTCTTTCTCCTTCCACCTTTCCATTTCCCTCTCCTTCTCCCTTTCTATCTCCCTTTCCATTTTCGTCTCCTTCCCTCTTGCCATCTTCCTCTATTTCCACCTTTCCATCTCCCTCTACTTCCCCTTTCCATCTCCCTCTATTTCCCCTTTCCATCTCCCTCTATTTCCCCTTTCCTTCTCTCTCTTCTTCAACCTCCCCCTCCCCCTCTCCTTCCCCTCACCCCCTCCCTCTCCCTTACCCCCTCACCCTCTCCCTCACCCCCTCCCTCTCCCTCACCCCCTCCCTCTCCCTCACCCCCTCCCTCTTCCCCTCACCCCCTCCCTCTCCTTCTCCCTCTCCCTCTCCCTCTATTCGATCACCTCAAAGCGCTGTACGAGGCGCTTTTTTTTTCGTTCTCCGGAAGACCCGAGAGCGAGAGCGAAGGCGGAAGGAAGCCTGCTCGCGCGCTGACTGGATCAAGACGCCGCTTACGTCGTGTCGTCTTGGTCGGTCGGTCAGAAGGCGGTCGGTCGGGTCGGGCTTCTCGAAGGAGATAGGGGGTGGGGGTGGGGGTGGGGGTGGAGGATGTCGTCTTTGCACTCTTAGGTAAGCGGGTGGTGGTGGAGGTAGGGGGGGGGAGGGGGAGGTGGAGGTGGAGGTGGAAGAGAAGGAGGAGGAGGAGAAGGAGGAGAAAATAAAAATAGTAGGAGGAGAAAATGGTTGATTCAAATGTACCTGAATAAGCAGGTGGGGATTCAGCAGGAGAGGAAGAGAAGAGAAGGGAAGGGAAAGAAACTGACGCACGTGTAGACTCAGCAACCGGTGTGCTTACGTGTGTGTGTGTGTGTGTGTATGTATGTATGTACGTACGTATATGTGCGTGTCGTCCGAAGTGACCCACGTGTGAACTCAGCAACTTGTTCGCGCGTGTGTCGTCCGCCGGTAGTTGCGAGTCGAGAGAAAAGGTCATGACGACATCGCTTAGTCATTCATCCTCTGACCGTGTGACTGACCCGACGTGGCCTCTCGCTCTCGCTCTCCCTCCCTCTCTCTCGCTCTCGCTCTCGGTCGCTCTCGTCTGCTTCGAGTGCTACTTCGATCTTGTTGATTCGAAGCTGGATTTGAGTTTTGTGATTTTTTTTTTTTTTTGGTTTTGTTTTGTGTGTTTCGGAGATTCGTGTTTTTTAGCTACGTGAGTTGTGGATTGGATTGACGTGGGCGTTTTTTTTTTCTTCTTTTTTTTATCGAGTCTACACGTCCCTCTCTGATTTATTATTTCTCATTCGTGTGCATAGAGAGAAAGAAAGAGAAAGTGGTCGAACGAAAGTTTGTTCTTTCTATTTTCTTTTTATTGAACAATTTGCGTTCGTTTTGTGCATCGCCTCCCCCTCCCCCTCCCTCTCCCCCACCTCCTCCCTCGCCATGGCTGCCAAAAATCTCAATAATCTCTTCTACCAATCTTGGGTAGGTCGGGGCATTGTTTTTGTTGTTGTTTTGTTATGATTCACTATTGTCATCATTCTTGTTGTTGATGGTGTTGGTGTTATTGTTTTTGTTAGTGATATTGTTAGTGTTAGTATTATATTGTTTTAATCAACAGCGTCACCCATACCATCATTAACATCATTTTCTTGTAAATATTACCATAATTGACATTATTATTGCTGTTACTGTAATGTTATAATTGTTATAGTCATTTTGCATTATTTTTATTATTACTATTACAATTACCATTATTACCCATAACACAATACACCCAGTTCACATGACCTCCCCCCCCCCCCCTAAAAAAAAAAAAAAATCTGTTGAATGATTGGGACGCCGGTGAATTCCATACTGACGCCCGCCCCTTCCTCTGTGCCTTCCACGCCCTCTCCCCCCTCTTCCACGCCCTCTCCCCCCCCCCTCTTCCACGCCCTTCCCTCCCTTCCTCCACGCCCTCTCCCTCCCTTCCCCGCGCCATTCCCCCTCTTCCCCGCGCCCTCCCCCCTCTTCCACGCCCTTCCCTCCCTTCCACGCCCTCCCCCCTCCCTTCCTCCACGCCCATCCCTCCCCCCTCCCATACACACCCCTCCCAAATAACACAAACCATCTCACCCCCTCCCCCTCCCATACACCCATCCCTCCCCCCTCCCATACACACACCCCTCCAAAATAACACAAACCATCTCACCCCCTCCCCCTCCTTCTGCGCCTCCCTCAGACCAGCGACTGGGACGCCGACGAGCTCCTGCGGGCGGTGCTGGACGAGAACGACGTGTCCTCGCCCCGCCTCAACCACCAGACCCTCGACTCCATCGGGTCCCTGGGCGGCCTCGGCAACTGCTCCTCCGCCCTCGCCACGCCGCCCACCCTCGAAGCGCCCGACGACATGGACTCCCTCGACGACCTGGTGGGCTTGCCCTTCCACGCCGTCATGGACTCGGGGGCGTCGGACTCCGGCATGTCCAGCGACTCCTCTCTGGACCAGCAGGTAGGTCTTGTATTTATCGTTTTCATCGTCATCATCATCATCGTCATCATCATCATCATCATCATCATCATCATCATCATCATCATCATCATCATCATCATCATCATCATCATCATCATCATGCTCCTCCTCCTCCTCCTTTTCCTCCTCCCACTCCTCCTCCTTCTCCTTCACCTCCACCTCCTCCTCCTCCTTCACCTCCTCCTCCTCCTCCTCCTCCTCCTCCTCCTCCTCCCACTCCACCCCCTCCTCCCCCCACTCCTCCACCTCCTCTTCTTCTTCTTCTTCTTCTTCTTCTTCTTCTTCTTATGCCACCACATAATTCCTAACCTCACGTGGAAGCCCGACAAAGTTCTCGAACCTTCTAATTTTTGTATGTTCGTTGTTTGTCACCGGCAGTCCGTGTAATAATGCCAAGCTCTTTTGCATTGACGTAATTTTCCGAAACTGCCATGAAAACTTTTAATTGCCACGCTTTTTTTTGTCATGCAGACGGTCAACATTTTTCTGCTTCCCTATTTCTCATGCAGTCAGTATTTCTTTGTTACCTTTTTATCATGCTGACCCATTTTCCCCCTCCTGTTTTGTCATGCACCCATATTCCCCATCCCGTTTTGTCATGCAGAAATTTCCTTTACCTTTTTGTCCTGCAAGCAGTAAGTTTTTTTCCCGTCCCTCATGCTTTCGTCATGCAATCAGTGAGTATTCCCCCTCATACATTTGTCATGCAGGCAGTGACTTTTCCCCTCCCTCATAGTGAGTATTCCCCCTCATACTTTCGTCATGCAGGCAGTGAGTATTTCCCCTCATATATTTGTCATGCAGGGAGTGACTTTTCCCCTCCCTCATAGTGAGTATTCCCCCTCCTCATACTTTGGTCATGCAGACAGAATTTCCTCCCTTCTCTTCTCTCTCATTAACTGTTAGTCATCCCATTATCAGCATCATTTTCGTCATGCACAGTCATCACCAATTTTATATTCTCACTCCCAACTGCTCGTCTTAGAGAACGCTTGTCATAGGTGTTATTTCTCTGTCATTTTGTATATCATTTTATCACTATCATTGCAGTCAGATGGTCGTGCAACCGTTGCAATGATTGATATGCAATTTTTTTTCCTTCGTTTTAATTGTCATTGCATCTGCTACTATGTATTCCCTTATTATATTTGAATTTTCCCCCCTCATTCATGATTTTTTTCCCCCCAAAAAAATGCGTTTCTTCCCCGATATTTTTATTTATTTCCCTCGCGACGTTGAAGTTTTCTCTTGTGTATGTGACTCCCCACCCCTCATCTCACCCCCCCCCAACCCCCCACCCCTCATCGTACCCACCTCCCCCACCCCACAAGTGACCCCCCACCCCTCCCCCATCCCCAACCCCCTACCACTATTCGCGATATCTCCCGTTTATCTATATATAAAAAAAACACCTTTCTCATCTCTCTTTCTCTCCCCTCCCCCTCCCTCTCTCCCTCTCCCTCTCCCCCTTCCCCCAACCCCCCAACCCCCCAGCAGCTGTCCCCCCTGTCGGGCTACTCCATGTCCTCTCCGGGCTCCCTCGCCGACGTGGGCCTGGGGCTAGGCCTATCCTCCCCCGAGCCTGGCGTGGATGCCATCTCGGATGTCTCCTCCACGAGTGACCTGGGTTCGCTGGGCTCGACCTCGCCCCACAGTAGCACCATGCTGGCCCCGCCCTGTAGCCCGGAGACTGTGCTGGGGCTGGAGGACTTCATGCACACGGATTCGGGTGAGTGATTTGATTTTTTTTTTTTTTTTTTTTTTTTTTTTTTTTTTGGGGGGGGGGGGGGTATGTTAGTATGGGTCATTTGTTTTGTGATTCTCTTTCTTTCTTTTGCTCTTTTCTCTCTCTTTCTTTCTTTCTCGCTCTCTCTCTCTCTCTCTCTCTCTCTCTCTCTCTCTCTCTCTCTCTCTCTCTCTCTCTCTCTCTCTCTCTCTCTCTCTCTCTCTCTCCCTCTCTCTCTCTCTCTCTCTCTCTCTCTCTCTCTCTCTCCCTCTCCCTCTCCCTCTCTCCTTTCTCCTTTCTTTCTCATCTCTCCTCTATCCCCTCATCTCTCTCTCTTCTCTCTCTCTCTCTCTCTCTCTCTCTCTCTCTCTCTCTCTCTCTCTCTCTCTCTCTCTCTCTCTCTCTCTCTCTCTCTCTCTCTCTCTCTCTCTCTCCCTCTCCCCCTCTCTCCCCCTCTCTCCCTCTCTCCTTTTCTCCTCCTTTCTCTCTCCTTTCTCCTTTCTTTCTCCTCTCTCCCCTCATCTCTCTCTCTTCTCTCTCTCTCTCTCTCTCTCTCTCTCTCTCTCTCTCTCTCTCTCTCTCTCTCTCTCTCTCTCTCTCTCTCTCTCTCTCTCTCTCTCTCTCTCTCTCTGCCTCTGCCTCTGCCTCTGCATTAGGAGGGGGAGGAGGGGGAGGAGGAGGGGGAAGGGGGAGGAAGCAGGAAGAGAAAGAGGTAGAGATAGTGAGTGGGATGATTTTGCAGAATTTGTTCATGGGTTCAGGCTAGAAAAGTTCAAAGTCATTGATGAGAACAGTTTTGGTAAATTTGATAATGTTTTAGTATATATATTTGTGTGTGTTTGTATATATATATATATATATATATATATATATATATATATATATATACATATATATACTCATTATATATATATATATATATATATATATATATATATATATATATATATATTATATATATATATATTGAGTATATATATACAATGAGAATATATATGTATATATCTATCTATCTATATATATATATATATATATATATATATATATATATATATATATATATATATAAAATCCCAAATATACATCCTGAAATAGATGGATAAAAACAAGGCCGAAGATGCTACTGTTAATCCTAATCATGCTAATCCCTCCGCCGCACCCCCGGCAGCGCCCTCCTGACTTGCCCTAATGTTTCCCTCCTTCCGCCCCGCCGCCCAGGCTTCTCGTCTCCTGTGCCCGACTTCGTGAACCCCCCCGCTGCCGCCGTCGCCGTTACCACCGCCGCCGCTACCACTCTCGCCCCCGCCCCCATCCCCGCCGTCAGCGTGCCCTCAGTCAGCCCCATCGTCAGCGCCGTCAGCACCGCGCCCACCACCATCCTGGCGCACGCCCCCGTCAGCGCCAAGACGAGCTGCGCGCCGGCCACCGTCACGGTCGCCGCGAGCGCCGCGCCCACGACGTCCGCCGCGCCGCCGATCCTGCGGACGGTGACGGTCCCCGCGGGCGCGAGCGGCGTCAACACCGTGGGCGGCCAGACCATCGTGGTGACGCAGGCCAACAAGGGCGGCGCCCCCACGGCTCAGCTGCTCCGGAGCGGCGCCGTCCTCAAGGCGGGCGCGCAGACCTCGCGCTCCATCCTCCTGCCCGTCACCGTCAAGGACCTCAACCAGGTGGGTGTGTGGGCGTGCTTGTATGCGCGCGCGTGCGTATTTATGTGTATTTGTGTTTGTGTATGTGTGCGTTTGCGTGTACGTGTGTTTGTGTGAATGCGTGAGTGTGTGTGTGTGTATGTGTATGTGTGTGTGTATGTGTGCTATTGCATGTGCATGTACGTGTGTTTGCATGGGTGAGTGCGTGCGTGAGAGAACGACAGATTGCGTGAGCGAGCACCCTTATATCTCCCCCAAGGCCCCTCCCCCCTCCGTTAACCCTTGCCTCTCTCGCCTCAGGTGCGCACCATCAAGATCATCAGCACGGGCGGCAGCGGGGGCGTGAGCGGGCGCGGCGTGCGCACTGTGGTGTCCACGGTGCGCCCCCCCGGCTCGGCCTCCGCCTCCGCCTCGGCGCTGAGCAACCAGTCCATCCGCACCGCCCTGCTCAGCACCGTGCGCGGCCAGGAGTCCAAGTCGCTGCTCAAGGGCGCCGCCGTCACCGCCGCCGCGCCCACGGTGCTGACCACCTCGGGACGCCCGTCGGCCGCCCTCTCCGCCCACGCCGCCCACGCCTCGCCCGCCAGGATCAAGGTCGAGCCCGACGAGGACGACGGCGACGACGAGGACGACGACGACATCCCCAGGAACTCCTTCCAGCAGTTGACCCTCTCCGGTGAGTACCAGCAGCGAGCCTCCACTCGGTCGGCCGGCCTCGACGCGGGCCTCGGCTCGGGCCTCGACGTGGGCTTTGACTTTGGCTCTGACTTAAATCTAGACCTCTGGCTTGACCTCGGCCTCGATTTGGGCCTCGACTTGGGCTTTGACTTCGGCCTCGACTTGGGCCTCGACTTGGGCTTTTGACTTTGGCTTTGACTTCCATCTTGAGCTCTGTCTTGACTTCGGCCTCGATTTGGGCCTCGACGTAGCCTTTGACTTCGGCCTCGACTTGGGCCTCGACGTAGGCTTTTGACTTTAGCTTTGACTTCCATCTTGACCTCTGGCTTGACCTCGGCCTCGATTTTACTAAAGTCTTGACTTCCACCTTGACCTCTGTCTTGACTTTGGCCTCGACTTCCGTCTTGACGTCAGAACCTTGACCCCGACCTTGGTGTTGTTATTCTTGATAATGCGTAACGCGTATTTATGTTGCTTATCCTTATCCTTATCCTTATCGTTGGACTGCTGGCTATATGGTTTGTAGCTTATGGCTATCATTACATAAGGAGCGATAATATTCTGTACTGCGTATGTCAGACAGAGAGACAGACACACATACAGAGAGACAGGAACAGACAGATAGAGAGACAGAGACATAGACATAGACATACTGACTGACAAACAGACACACTGACAGAGACACAGACACAAATACAGAGAGACAGGCACAGACAGATAGAGAGACAGAGACAGAGGCATAGACAGACAGACAGAGAGAGAGAGAGACATAGACAGACAGACAAACAGACAGAGACATAGACAGACAGACAAACAGACAGAGACATAGACATAGACATACTGACTGACAAACAGACACACTGACAGAGACACAGACACAAATACAGAGAGACAGGCACAGACAGAGAGAGAGAGAGAGAGAGAGAGAGAGAGAGAGACATAGACAGACAGACAGACAGACAGACAGACAGACAGAGAGAGACAGAGACATAGACATACTGACTGACAAACAGACACACTGACAGAGACACAGACACACAAACAGAGAGACAGGCATAAACAGAAAACAGAGAGACGCCCACTGACAGAGACACACACACACAGACAAACACCAGATCCAAAATTCCATCCCTTAGTTGAGGGGGAATCGATTTTGTTTTGTCTTACGAAGCGAATCTGTTAGTTGAAGACGTGGCTTGTGTCTTTGAAAAGCCACCTCCAGTCTCTCGTTTCTGATCGACTTGAAGGGATGGCTTAGCTTATAGATGAAGTTGTGTAGAGCGTATAACTTCACGCAGCAGGAGATGAAGTTTACTGGAACACACTTGACGCAGCAAGAGGTGAAGTTTACGAGAACTTAAAATAGCACTAAGATAGAGGGGTTGATTGACGCGTTTCGATGTCATGTAAGAAGAGGAGGAGGGGGAGGAGAAGAAGAAGAAGAAGGAGAAGAAGAAGGAGAAGATTGGCAATACGATTCACCATGAAGTTCTAACGCATATGGAAAATCGAAACGCGTCCATTACGTCTCGTGCTTAGTGAAGTTGGCGAAGTTGCTCACATTCGTTCATTTCATCTCTTGCTTTGTGAAGTTTTTCCTTCTCGCCCATGACATCTTGGGTTTAGTGAAGTTAGTGAAAGTGTTTCCCCCTGAGTGAACTTCCTCGTTCTCATCCGTAACTTCGTTGTCATGGGATTTCAGTCAGTACTTTCAGGCAAGAGAAGAGGTTATATATTTGATTATATTTGATCATATATTCCTCCCTCCTCCTTCAATCGCTATGAACTGATTTCGCTTTCAATATATACACGCTTTATTGTTTCTTTCTTTTGCTTATTTTTTGTTTTTGTTTTTGTTTTTGTTTTCTCAAAGCACATAACACCCCCTACCCCCACCCCCACCCCCACCCCAAGGCTTAGGGAATGATGTTAGGGGTGTGTGGGGGGGGGGAGCGTGGCTTGAGTTTGGTACTTATTCGTGTGGTGACCCACTTGTATGGGGTGGGGGTATGGGGGGGGAGGGGTGGAAAATGTCCTCTTTACCTTGCCTTGGGGGTGAGGGATAGCAGGTGCTGGAAGGAGGATTGGGGGAGGGGGGAGCGAGGGGGGGGAGGAGAGAGAAAGCGAGGAGGAGGAGGAAGGGAGGAGGGAGAGGACGAGGACGAGGAGAAGGAGGAGATGGCATGGGGAGGATATAGAAGAGAGGGAAGGAGGGAGGAGTAGGGAAGTGAAAAAGAAGAAGGAAAAGGAGTAGGAGTAGGGTGAGGAAAAATGGAGGAGGAGGAGGAGGAGGAGGAGAGCGCGGGCGTCAGGAGTGAAAGCACAGCAGATAAAAAGCTTGTCTTGAGCGCTGTTCTTACAATTTGCGTACATGATTACAGGCATTCACGCCCCCCCCCTTCGTTGGTGGGGGTTGGGGGTTAGGTGGAGGGGGGGGTTGTTATCTTTTAATCTTATCCCCTCCCCTCCCCCCTCCCCTCCACCTCTCCCTCTCTCCCCCTCTCTCTCCACCACAGCTTCTGAAGATAAGTTGTCAAGGTCGGTTTGATTGCTGGCCTTACTCAATTAGGAGAATAGTCTGTGGGGGTTCTCTCTCTCTCTCTCTCTCTCTCTCTCTCTCTCTCTCTCTCTCTCTCTCTCTCTCTCTCTCTCTCTCTCTCTCTCTCTCTCTCTCTCTCTTTTGCTCTTTCTCTCTCTTTTGCTCTCTCTCTCTCTTGCTCTTGCTCTCTCTGTCTCTCTGTCTCACTCTCGCTGGTCTCTCTTTCTCCTCTCTCCCTCCCTCTCCTTCTCTCTCTCTCCCTCTCTCTCCCTCTCCCTCCCTCTCTCCCTCCCTCCCTCTCTCCCTCCCTCCTGGCGTACATGATAGAGAAACGACTCGCTTCGCTGCAGCTTTCTGAGCCGGCTAAGGCAAGTGAGAGGAGGAGGGGGGGGAGGGGGGCTAGAGGAGCGAGAGGAGCGAGTCGGTGAGTGAAGGAGGGGGGGAGGGGGGGTAGGGGGAGGGCAGACAACGGGACTTCGGCTGTGGTCGCTCCTACGCCCATCCTTCGCTGCCTGCCGCTGCCTTCTCCTCCTCCTTTTTCCTTCTTCCTTCTTCTTCTTTTTTCTTCTTCTTCTTCTTCTTCTTCTTCTTCTTCTTCCTCTTCTAATTATTCTGCTTCTTCTAATTCTTCTTCTCCCCCTCTCTCTCCCTCTCCCTCTCCCTTTCCTTCTCCTTCCCCCTCCTCTTCCTTCGCCTTCCTTTCCTATCTCCTATTCTTCCTCCTCCTCCTCCTCCTCCTCCTTTTATTTCTTTTGTTTTCCTTCTTTTATGTCTTACCTCTTCCTTTTTTCCTCCACTTCAATTTTTGTTCAATTTTTTTTTTTTTTTTTTTTTTTTTTGTTCCCTTATCGCGACCATTTCTAGCACTGCTACTAATATTGATGCTATATTCCCTCTTAGAATTACCGTTACTACTGGGACTTATGCTACTACTATCATGACTACTACTACCACTACTACTTCTACTTCTACCACAACTATAACTCCTAGTACTACCACTACTACTACTTCCACTTCTACCACAACTATCACTACTAGTACCACCACCACTACTACTACTACTACTACTACTACTACTACTACTACTATTACTATACTACTACAACTACTACTACTACTTGTCTGTTTTTTTGTACTTTTTTTTTGTAAGATGTCCTTCAGTCCTATTGGTAAAGCCACGCCTCCAGAGACGCCACCTTTCATGCCTCTGCCGGGGACACGCTTTGGACGTTCGCTCATTGAGACGCCTTTACTATGGCAGTTGTTACTACTACGATTACTTCTACTACGATTACTACTGCTATTACTACTTCGATTACTTTACTGCTATTACTACTACGATTACTTCTACGATTACTACTACTGCTATTACTACTATGATTACTCTTGCTACGACTACAGTTACTACCATTACAACTACGATTATTACAACTGCTACTGTTCCTACCACATCCACACCCCTCTCCCTTCTCCTCCCCCTTCTCTTCCCCTCCCCCTTCTCCCCTTCCCTTCCCCCTTCTCTCCCCTCCTCTCCCCTTCCCCCTTCTCTCCCCTTCCCTTCCCCCTTCTCTCCCCTTCCTTTCCCCCCTTCCCTTCCACCCTCCCCTACCCTACCCTACCCCACCCCACCCCACCCCACCCCACCCCACCCCACCCCACCCCACCCCACCCCACCCCACCCTTTCCCCTCCAGCGCTGGTCAAATCTTTCGAACTATTGTACGTTACGTTTAAATCCCACTCGCGCAGGGAGGGAGGGAGGGAGGGAGGAGGAGGGGGGAAGGGAAGAGGGGGAGGGGGGAGGAGAGGAGGAATTTTTTACCTCATTGAAGATGCGTCCAATGTGCAAGTTTTTTTTTTCTATTTGATGTTTTTATCATATGTTTTATCATGTATTGTTAGTCTTATTATCATTACGATGGTGATTATTGTGGTTATTACTACTACTATTGTTATTACTATTATTACTGTTACTACTATTGCTACCACTGCTACTATTATTACCATTGCTGCTACTACCACTACTACCACTATTACTACTTATTCACTACATTTTTTAATACTTGATGGTTTGTATTTGGTATATTATTATATCGTCAGTAGATACGGCATTCTATGATTATTATTACCATCTTTATTATTGGTTTCTTCTACGTCCTCTTCTTCCTGTTGCTATTTTTCTTATTGATTATTATATATCTATTTCCTTCATATTATTATTATTATTATTGTCTTTAATATTTGCCTTGAGTTGATATAGATATTTTTGAAGGGGGTACGGGGGGGGGGGTTGGAAAGGGGATGAGAGTGCGAATTCGCAAGGTGCGTTCGGTGCCCCCCCCCCTCCTCCTCCTCCTCCTCCTCCTCCTCCTCCTCCTCCTCCTCCTCCTCCTCCTCCTCCTCCTCCTCCTCCTCCTCCTCCTCATAGCCTAAGGGGAGGTCAACGCACTTACAGGTAGGCAGGCAGGTAGAGTGGCTGAGGGCTGGGGGCTGGGGGCTAGGAGGCACCTAGAGGGATGGGGAGGAGGGGGCTGGGGGGAGGGGAGGTGGGGGACGGCCAGTCCAGCTCGCATTTTTCCCTCTTAAAGAAGAGGGTGGTGGTGATAGTGGTGGGTATGGAAGAATGTGTGTGTGTGTGTGTGTGTGTGTGTGTGTGTGTGAGGGGGGTGAGAGGGGGTGGGAGAGGGGTGTGGGGGAGAGGAGAGGGAGGATGGAAAATAGATTAGTAATGACGACCGAAGCCCAGGGAGACTGCGTTAGGAGTCAACTCGAGGCGCGTTTGCGAGCACCCCCCCCCCCCCCCCTCCTCTGCCCACTCCTCCTTTTCCTCCTCCCTCCGCCTTTTCCTCCTCCCTCCGCCTTCTTCTTTCTCCTCCTCTCCAGCTCCTCTCCTCATCCTCCTCTTCCTCCTCTTCTTTCTCCTCTTCCTCTTCTTTCTCCTCCTCTCCTCCTCGCCCCCTCCTCCTCCTCTTCTTTCTCCTCCTCCCCCCCCTTCTCCTCTCTCCCCCCTCATCCTCCTCCTCCTCCTCCTCTCATCCCCCCTCCTCCTCCTCCTCCTCCTCTCCTCCCCCCTCCCGTGCTATCTCATATCCTGCAGGTGTCCTTGTCAGGTCGAGCGACATTCCTCCTTCCGCCCCTTGCTTGAGGGTTCGGAGGAAGGATAGGAGGGAGATCGAGGGGAAAATAAGAGAGGAGAGAGGGTCGTGTCGTGTCGTGTTTGTATGATGCCTTCTGTCTCACTTGAGGGGAAAAGGTGGTGGATGGAGGGAGGACGTTATAGTTCGAAGGGGGAAAGAGTCTGTTTTAATGATTTATCTTGTACGAAGATATGAGTCGGTGTTTGAGGGGGAAAAAATGGGGTATTATGCTTGGGATTTTTCGTTGTTTGTTTAGGTGAATGCTGTACCGAGAGCTGACTGACTCGAAAGGGGGGAAAGAAAGGGGGGGGGGAAAGGGTCTGTTCGTGTAATCATGTCTTATGTTTATTTCGGTGTGCGTTATATACCAGACGGTGGGTGGGTGGGTGGTGGGGGAGGGGGGGTCGAGGGAGGGAGGAATAAAAGAAGGGGGAATAGAGTCGTGTTTCATGATTTTTAATTTTTTTTTCGAGTTGATGTGAACGTTGTACCGAAAAGGATGGCTCGAAGGGGAGGGGAAAAAAACACGGAGGAAAAAAGTCCCGAGTTGATTACTATTTCTTGTGTCTTTGTGCGACTGTGAACACCGTAGGTTGGGCTTCGAGTTTGAAGGCTGGTTAATATAATCATCCGTCTTGACTGAAAGAGGAGGGCGTGCTGAATGAAGGCTGACTGGCGAATCCTCTTTTCGAATCTTCTGGATGTGTAGTGGAGGCCATTTTGAGAGGTTGGATGTGAGACCTCGTGTGTTTTTTGTGTGTGTTTTTTCCCCGTTGCTTGTTCTCTTCGTAATTGCGTTGACTTACCTGTTTGTCTAGTTTGTTAAGATCTGCTTTCGTTTGGTGTGCTACTTCTCGTCTTTCCCGTCTCTCTGTCTGTCTCTACTGTCTCTCTCCCTCTCTTCTCTCTCTCCCTCTCCTCTCCTCTCTCCCTCTCCTCTCCTCTCTCCCTCTCCTCTCCTATCTCCCTCTCTCTTCTCTCATTCTCTCTCTCCCTCTCCCCTACTCTCTCCCTCTCTCTTCTCTCATTCTCTCCCTCTCCCCTACTCTCTTCCTCTCTTTCTCTTTCTCTGTTTCTACTCTCTCTTAACCTTCCTCCCTCCCTCCTTCCCTCCTCTTCCCCTCGCTCTCTCTCTCTCCTTGCTCCTCATTCTCTGCTCATTCTTCCCCTCGTATTTCCCAGTCTCTTATTCCCGCCTTGAGGAGAGCGTCGCCTCCGATCCCTTCTCATTTCCTTCCTCCGGACAGTAAACACTATATTTTTGTATATTCATTTTACCTTCATAATGTCCGCGCTGATTTATTATCTCTCTCTTTACCCTCTCCTCGTGTTATCATTATCTGCCCCGTCCTGCCTCCCCTCGTTCATCTCATGCCGTCTCCCTCTCCTTATCTCCTTCTTATATACTCAATTGTCCGGTGCTCTGCTGCCACTTGCTCTGTCGCCCTGTGGGTCTTCGGGTCTCTCTCTCTCTCTATCTCTCTCTCTCTCTCTCGCTCTCTCTCTCTCGCTCTCTCTCTCTCGCTCTCTCTCTCTCTCTCTCTCCCTCTCTCTCTCTCTCTCTCCCTCTCTCTCTCTCTCTCTCCCTCTCTCTCTCTCTCTCTCTCTCTGTCTCTCTCTCTCTCTCTCTCTCTCCGCCTCTGCACTGGAGTTGGACGCGTCAGTAAAGGCAAGTCAGTCTAACGGGACGGGACGGACGCGAGGGTGTCGAGACTCCGCTTAAAGGGAATCGGAAAATGGGGAGAGGAAATGGCTCCAGGTTGCCCAAGAGAGGAGAGGAGAGGGGGAGGGAGGAAGTGCTTTGGTTCTTGGGGAGGAGGAGGAGAAATGTGGAAGGTATTTCGTGGACTGGTAGGTTGGTGGAAGGAAGGAAGGAAGGAAGGAAGGGGGAGGGAAGGT
Organism: Penaeus japonicus; assembly: GCA_017312705.2. Classification (NCBI taxonomy): domain Eukaryota; kingdom Metazoa; phylum Arthropoda; class Malacostraca; order Decapoda; family Penaeidae; genus Penaeus; species Penaeus japonicus. The sequence continues at coordinate 398,892 of BOPN01000026.1, forward strand.
TGGTGAAGGAAGGAAGAGGGGGGGAAGGTTGGTGAAGGAAGGAAGGAAGGAAGGGGGAGGGAAGGTTGAAGGAAGGAAGGAGGGGGAGGGGGTGGGGTGTGAGTGCGTAGGGGAAGGGGTGGGGGGATGTGGAGCGGGGAAGGAAGGAAGTGGTGGTGGGGTGGGGGTAGGAAGGAAATGGAAGGGGAGAGGGGATGGGAGGGGAGGTAGAAGGGGAAGGGGAAGGGGGTGGGGAGGTAGGAAAGAAAAGGGAAGTGGGGAGAGAGGAGGGAGAGAGCGGAGGGGAGCGGGGATGGGGGTGGGGGGGAAGTGTGCTGTGCGTGTGACAGGTGAAGTGACGTCAACCATGGGGGGAAGGGGAGGGACAGGTAAGGTATCTGTGGCCTTGACCGCTAGTTGAGGAGGGGAGGGGAGGGGAGGGATTGAAAGGGGGGGAGTATAGGAAGAGGGGAAGGGTAGGGGACGGGGATGAGAAGAGAAGGATGGGAGGGGCAGGGGCATGGGAAGGGGAAGCTGGGTGGGTATAGGGGGGAGGAGGAGAGGGTTGAGGGAAGAGGTTGTGTGCGTGGGGGGGGGGGGGGGGGTTGACGGGGGCTTCTTCTACGCATCGAGGAAGCCCCGCGTGGTTGGCGAAGGACGGGCGGCCGCGCCTTGGCAGGGAGTGTGGCACGGGTTATACGGTAATGGAAGGGGAGGGGAGGGGAGGGGAAGGGTGCGGAGGGGGGAAGGAGGGATTATGATAGTCGTGGGACATGGTGAGGGGTAAGGGGAGGGGAGGGGAAAGGTTAGGGAAACAGGTGTTGGTAGGATAGGGGCAGGGGGGGGGGGTGTATGAGAGGGAAATATGCGGGGAAAGAACCCAGGTGGTGGCGGAATAGTGGTGGCAAAGTGCGTATTATCGATGGGGGGGGGGGCAGGCCATAGCAAGCTGCTGACAGGGGCGGAAGGTGGCAGATTGGCAGATCGGTAGCGAGGCCATAAGGTAGAAGAGGACAGACAACAGGTAGTGTAACGGTGGCAGATCGATAACATGCTGTTGGCAGGAAGGATGGTGGCAGGTAAGGGGAAGGGGGGCAGAGGGGAGAGGGAGGGTGGGGATGGAATGATTACAGCAATCACGTCTCTACAAACAGATACCCACCTCGCCCCCGAAAGGCACACCTCACCCTCCCTTCCCCCCTTACACCTCCTCCACCTCCCCCTCCCTTCCCCCCTACTCCCTCCCCTCCCCTCCCACCCCATAATACGTAACCCACCGCACGTGACGCCATCCGCTGCCCCGTAAATGCGACGGGCATGATGCAAGGGTGAGGAAATGGGGGGTAGGGGGGTAGAGGGAGAGGGGGGAGGGAGGAGGGAGAGGTCATTGGCCAAACTACGGGATAGCGTCCTCGTGGCGGTCAAGACGGGGGCGTGTCTGTCTTCTCTTGTCTGTCTGTCTGTCTGTTTGTTCATCTGTATCTTGTTTGTCAGTGTGTCTGTGCATTTGGTATGTCTGTCTGTCTGTCTATCTGTCTGTATGTATGTCTGGGCGAACGGGTACGTGCCGGTAATTGGATGTGAGTGTGTGTCTGTCTGTCTGTCGGTAAAGACGGGTGTGTGTCTGCCTGCCTGCCTGCCTGCCTGCCTGGACAGAAGGCTGCTTGCCGGTAATAGGATGCGAGTGTGAGTTCTGTCTGGGTTATGCCATGGGTTTGGCTTGCGTATGTGTGCGTGTGTGTGCGAGAGTTTGAATGTAGGTATGACACTGTACAAAAGTGTACATGGATGTGTGTGTGTGCGTATGCGCGTGGCGAGTGGGCGAGTCTGCGATTGCGTGTGTGTGTGTGTGTGTGTGTGTGTGTGTGTGTGTGTGTGTGTGTGTGTGTGTGTGTGGAAATAGAAGGGGGGGAGGGGGGGGGTCGTTGCGGTCTGGCTCGCCAATGCGGCAAGAGTAACGGGGTATTAACGGCCAAGAAGAGAGGAAGTCTTCGGAGTAAATTTGTTTAATATGTTTACTTGTCCTTTTTTCCGTGGCTTGTGGAGTTTGTTGAAAAGGTGATTCGTTTTTGTTTGTGTGCGGGCGTGATGAGTGTGTTTCCGTTTGCGTTTGGTTGTGCGTATGTGTGTGTGTGTGCGTGCGTGCGTGCGTACGTAATTATGTGCGTTTATTTATAATGTGTGTGTGTGTGTGTGTGTGTGTGTGTGTGTGTGTGTGTGCAATGTATATTTACATATATATTAAGCAAATACAAATGTGATAGCAGGTTGAATTTCACAGTCAGCCCACCAACTATCACTTGAACTGGGAGGGAAACTGGTATAAAAAAAAAAAAAAAAAAAAGATTAGGCAAATTATTTTAGACCAGGGACCAGGGACAAACAGGAGGAGGAGAAGGAGGAGGAGGAGGAAAGGGAAGCAGGCTAGCAGGCCGGTCGGTAAGAGGGCAGGTCACGGTCCAGGAATGATCATGTTTCCTGTCGGATTTTCGAGAAGCAGCCAGGTGAAAGTTCGAGACTCCTTCATCCTGTTTTGAGTTCGGGTTCTGCCGGCGTGCGATCGGTAGAAAGGCTGCGTGTGGTGGACTGGTTCGCCTGCCTTACTTATTTGTGCGTTTTCTGGTTTCCTGGACTGGGTTCGGCTGAAGGAGGGCTTATTTTCTATTTATTATATATATATATAGATAGATAGATAGATAGATAGTTATATGTGTATATATTTTTTTCTTCTTCTTTTTAGATTCTTTCTTTCTTTCTTTCTTTCTTTCTTTCTTTCTTGGTAGTAGGGTATATTATACATATATAATTTTATATATCTAAGTCATTTATTTATTTATATACACATAAAGTGTATGCATATAGTACATAGTACACACATATGGTATAATATGTACATTCCATTGCTTCATATACAGTCATTATATATGTGCCTGTGTTAAACAAAGACCATTCTTTTTGCTTTTGTTACTCTGGGAAATATCAACACACCACCATAGTTAATGACAGAAGAACTACATCCGCAAAATCATGTATTAGTCCAGAAAGTAGCCTTAAAAGTATAGCCGCAGTAGGATAATGAGCATTTTGTTATCCTAGTCAAGAGGGGGAGAAATACAGTACATATGGCAACTATAACGAGGTGCCATTAAACCATTGAACCAAAATTACCTGTGATATGACCATCAAATCAAAATTGCAGGTAATGAGAGCCTCCACTTCCCAGGTGTGAATCCCTAATTACCGTCACCAGGTGTTCTAAATGGGTTTAATCACCCTGAATATTAAAGGCTAGAGTGTGAAATGTATTTTAAAGTGGGATATTGAGAGGCGTGGCTTCTGAGTGATGAAAGGCAAAGGAAAAGTAAAAATGTTTGGAAGCATAGGGTGGTACAAAGTGGAATTAATTTTTCTACCACTGGATTTTTGGTTGCCATGGATTTGATTTGATTTATCATAGACAAAAAAAATAAAATAAAAATAAAATGCTGGGTTTGAAATAGTAGATACTATTGAATTTGTAGGTTTATTGATATCTTTGATTGACATGGTATGGGATTTTTTGTTTTATGTTTAAGATTATAAATATTATAGATAATTACGATATATATTCGCTCAAGATTACCATATTTTAAATAGTTGTCTGTTTTTGTTCAGTGATATGGTCTCGTATCATAATAATCATTACGATAAGTCTTTCACTCAAGAACATGACGTTTCACATAACTGCAACGGAGCATTTGACTCATGGATTTCCCCCTTTTCCTCGACAGACGAAGAGAAGCGACTGTTGAAAAAGGAAGGTATCCAGCTGCCTTCACACTACCCACTCACCAAGCAAGAGGAGAGAGAGTTGAAACGCATCAGGCGCAAGATCAGAAACAAGATCTCGGCTCAGGACTCCAGGAAACGCAAGAAAGAATACATTGATGGACTGGAAGACAGGTATGTTACCCTCTTTTTATTTATTTATTTGTTTATTTTTTTTTCTTCTTCTTTTTCTTTTTTTTTTATTACTTATTTTTCTACTTCTACTACTACTTCTTCTTCTTTTTCTATTTCTTCTTTTTTTATTTTCTTCTTCTTCTTCTTCTTCTTCTTCTTCTTCTTCTTCTTCTACTTCTATTACCTCTTCCCCCTGTCTCTTCTTCTTCTTCTAGGATTATCATTGACATATAATTAGACATATAACTATTATTATTATTGTTATGAAATGTAGAACTTGCAAAAAAATCTGTAGGACCTCACTCTCTGTTGATAATAATCAGCATAAAGATAATAGAAGTAATTGTAATAAGCATTATTTATCAAGATTGTTATAAAGTAAAATTATCCCAATGTTACACTGTTGACATTACAAGGAAAGCTGAATCCTTCCCAGACGTATGATTGTAACACCAAAGTTCAAAAGCCTCATGCGTACCTCACCTTTTTACAGAGTGAAGGCCTGCACAGAAGAGAACCAGCAGCTCCAGAAACGCATCCGAACCCTCGAAGCACAGAACGAGTCCCTGCTGGTGCAGATGAGACGGTTCCAGAGCGTGTTGACGGGCGGCGGAAACAGTGGACGCTCACAGGTCAACGCCTCCACGGCACTCATGATGCTGATTCTGTCTGCGGCCCTCTTCATCGTGCCCTCGGTCAGACAAGATGCAGCCGGGTCCGAGAATGATCTGTCGCTGCCTGCGTCAAAGATGCCGTCAGCAGGTGGGTCTTTTCTTTCCTCTGTTTTTTCAGGTTTTCAGTTCATGTTGATGTCTTTTAAAAGTTGACTCTGTTTTGATTTGAGTCCTTGTATGGTTTATATTTATGATTTTGTATGTTTGTATATAGACAGTCATGGGCTTATGTGATTATACCTTCCCTTGTGACAAGAGACTTTGGCATGGTTAGAGCAATATTTAGTCAATGGTTTATAGATTTCATGTAAATATATTAATTTTGTTTTCCTCTTCAGGTCATTCCCGCAGTCTCCTGGAGGCCGGCAATGGTGGCCTCGTGCCTGGTGCTCTGGACGCGCTGGAAGGCGTTGATGATGAATTGCCCTCAGACCTGGTCAGCCCACAAGTCCTGGCCTTGACTGACCATGATTACACCCCAGTGGCCAAGCGCCAGCGCACCGGCTCCAAGGGGATCAACTACTACGTCCCCCCCCTGGACGACATAGGACCCCAGAACGGAAAAGTGGATGCCGGTGGAGGGTTCCCCCCGGACGACAGCTCAGGCACGAAGCTGGCCGCAAGGATAGTGGACGCAATGGTGGAGCACGTGACGAACAACTACTCCGACCCGGGAGGGCAGCACAGCAACAAGGCCCAGGCTGTCGTAGTCAACCTCGGTCAGGGCAAGAAGAGGCTCCGTGACGATCTGGAGCTGGAGTGATCGGTTTTCTAAGAGCACTGTGGGTGCATTCGTTTTTTCGCATAATAAGGAGATGATTTGCCTCAGGTTGGTGTGACTTCATGGCTAAAGTTGCATCTCTTTGAATGGCCCTGTGTGCTGGGTGGGGGGACCTACCACGGCGGCAGAGGCTGCCACGACCCTGAAGCCAAGTCCCTGAAGTCCTGTGGGTTGCAAGGACAAAGCCATCTTCCCTTTCATGTGTACTGGAGGCTGTGCTAGCATTACAATAGTAAGATTTGAAAAAGCTAAATGATCAATTAATTTTTTTTTTTTCTTCTTTTTTTCTTTTATTTTTTTTTCTTTCGAGAGGTTAAGGCTGGTGGGAGATGGCAGGCTTCTGCAGACTTGTGGTATCATTGTTAAGCTGCACTGTGTGTGTGGGTGGTGCATTCATGTAGTATAGTCGGGTGGACAGCTGGAACCAGTCGCTGTGGGGCCTCGAGCTGATGCCCTGCTAATCTATGGAGGGGATGAGGGGACTCTGTTCATTATGCCATATGGGTTTTGCTTTGCTGTTATGTTACTAAAGAATATTTCTTAAAGATTATTGTAAGATTATCTATTAAGAAATCCTGTTTCTTTTTAGACTTGTAAGAGGTACAACTATGGAGAACTTTAAGATAATTTAGTGTTTCCGAACATTAGTGGCTTTTTTCGTGCGGATGATGAAATCCGCAGCATTCTTCACATTGAACTCGTGCAGTGTTGTCTTACGACCATCATCTCTTCTCTTTCTCGCAGAGTTAAAGGAATTAAGAGTTTATCCATATTTTAACTCTTTGGTTAAATAATAAAACACTGATAATCTAAAGGTTGGGTGCAAAGATTATGTTCAAATATATTTCAATTGTGCTTAATTTGAAATATTTATAGAGAGATATATAATTATAATTTTTTTTTTACACGTTTGTATTCTGTGGTGGTAAACACGGAATACTCTTTCTTCGACCGATTGTTATGGACCAATGCAATTTTTTTTTTTATATATATATAAATCATTTCATTTCATTATTTGTTAGTAGAATGGAAGTCATATCACTGTCATTTGATCATTTTTTGTAGATAAAATTATAAAAAGAAGAAAGAAATATATTTTAAGGCAAACTGTGTTGGTTTAATTTCATACCTAAACTTGAAATAAGTTTTTGGTTACTGTTGTTAAATGCTTTTATATAAAGCTTGTAAAATGCATTTAATTAAAAGATAAATAATGTTCCTTAAAGTTTATGAAGAACTTGTACAGATACTAAAGGAAAAAAATGTGAGTAATATTCCTGGATTAAAAAAGAAAATTGTCATAGAGATTTCATATGATTTTGAAGTTTTGAAAAAGGTAATTTAGAACTGAGCATTTCGAAATAAACTTATGACAATAATCACTTCCCACAATTTCAGTTTTATATTGCATCAACTGATTTTGTTTTTAAAGGACTTCAATAAGAAAGTATTTTGTAAAAAAAAAAAAAAAAAAAAAAAAAAAAAAAAAAAAAAAAAAAAAAAAAAAAAAAAAAAAAAAAAAAAAAAAAAAAAAAAAGCTCCTTTTCGACATGCATGATTGAACATGTTTGCAGTCAGAACACCTACTATTTCTATATCGATTTCTTTTTTCACGGAGATGAAGGTAGACTTGATAATCACGATAATAAATTGATAAAGAAACGATTTTTGATGACTGATGGCAGGTTAACAAGCTGATGATGAAAATGAATTGAAATACAAAGATGTTATTTGGATATGTTACACAACAAGGCTCCTAAATGCATTACAAACTTCATTAGAATGAAATAAAAATGAATACAGTACTGCATTATAGGAAAAAAATGAGTACAGTACTGCATTGACATCAAAACCCTTACTTAAAATATCTCAGCTGTGTTTTCCATGTTGGACATAGGAATATGCAACTTGCCCTGCTTTACATATGAAAACGAAACTCAGCATACTTTTACATGAATTATAACTGATGTGGTTTCTACTATTACTACTACTTATATACAAAGAGGAGATAAATTGGTACATTATATATTATGGAACATTAAACTTTTCATATCTTGTTAAGAATGGTAATCCACAAAGACATACAGTACAAGTGGTGCGTGAATGATTAGAATAATTATAGTGTGCATTATATCATAACCAGAAGCACCTGTAGTTTTCATACTTCATCTGTGTGTATCTGTGTCTGTAAGGGTAAGGATAAGCCAGACTTACAGAGCAGATGCTTCGCTGGGCTTATAAGCACTAAGGCTTGTGTTGACTCGTGAGAGAGTGTGCACTAATGAGTGTTGTCTCGATTTGAGCTTGGTTCTTACACACCGTGGTACCCAGCCCAAAGATTATATAGTCTTTATACCCAGCCACAACAGTGACTGCCAGGCTCGATCTGCCGACCACAGGGATGTGAGGCCGGCGCGCTAACCACTGTACCAACCAAACAGTTTCTCTGTCTGTCAATTAGTGGGTCAGTGAAGTGGAAACGCAAAAAAAAAAAAAGAAAAAAAAAAAAATATCAGCTGCATTATTTCCAATCATTGTCTTGCTTATTAATTCGTTTGTCCCCAAGAAAGGTATATAGAACTTGCCAAAGACTTTTTTCATTTTAATAATCCTTCTATCTAATACATGTGTATCTATCTATGATATTTCATATATATACTTCTATATATAACAATCATCCACCTTTATATATGATGATTAGTAATCAAACAATATTGTTAAAGAAATTTTTATACTAATCAATTCTGAATTTATATGTGATTTCAACTCTATTCTGCAAATTCTTTATTTAGAAACTTATAAATGTCAATTAATTTCAAATCTAACCATTATTGTTATTATTGTTGTTGTTATTATTATTATTATTATTGTTGTTGTTATTTCCACCACCACCATTATTATTATTGTTGTTGTTATTATTATTATTATTATTGTTATTATTATTATTATTGGTATTAGTATTAGTATTAGTATTGGTGCCAGTAGACGTAGATGCAGACCCAATACTGATATTAATGTCGATATTCGAAGTGACAGTCAGAGTTCCCGTCACAGAGCCACTGAGAATGATGCCAAACAGAATTCTTGGTGATGCTGGCAAAACACTCCGGGAATCCACGAAGT
>BOPN01000026.1:412390-414890 GCA_017312705.2 Penaeus japonicus
ATACCCATGATTCTGTTGCATATACCAGTTACCCTCATGCTATATAATATTATAAGAAAAAAAAAAAAAAAAAATCAAATCCACCACCTCAAAGAAAAAACCAAAAAGACAACCCATACTTGAGGAAAAGGTCCCGGATCTAAGCCTGTCTTCACTACATCCAGCTCGTGTTTCAGTGTCACGAGTGTTGGCAGGAGAATGCAGGTGTTGTTGGCACTGTCGTAGATCATGGCAGCTGTCTTCTGTGGGCAGGATGACAGGTGATGTGAGTGACTGAATTTTGTATTGGCACTTTGTATGAGAATTTGTGAATATGTGGTGTATGTTAGATTGATTGAAAGGAAGGTCGGAGGAGAGTGAAAATACGTGAGTACATAATGGATGAATACTGGATAAATATTGTGACTAAATGGAAAACGAATAAGTTAATAATTCGTCATTGTATTATGAAGGAGAAAAAATAACATCGTATTAAAACGAATATACACTGGATAAAAAATAACTAAACAAAATTATAATAATTTTTGTATCTAAAAGAAAAATATTTATACAAACAAATATACATTACATGAAAACAACATGAAATTGAACATTTTACACAAAGAAAATAAATAAATAAATAGATAAAATAAATAAAGAAAGAAGAATAATACAACCTGCATTAAACACTAAAGAAATAGTACTGTATAAAAACTATAACTTGAATATATGTTGAATAAAAAATTAGAAGCACAGTCAATTGCAAGACAGCCACAGTAAGAAATCATATATATACATATATACAAATATATAAATATATATACACATAAACACATACACACACACACACATATATATGACACATTATTCTATGTATTAAATAAATACATAGAAACAACTTACTTTCTTGAAGTCTTCCAAACCTACAGAGAAGTGGTTGATTCGCCTAACCACCTGTAACAAAAAAAGGGAAAAAACCTTAATGGAATGCAATAACAATCACTGGTTTTATTCATCTGTTTATCGTCATCATATTTCTTATGAATGTGATATGAGCTTCAGATAATGAATGGAACCACACAGAGGTGAAGTCTGATGTAAAAAAAAAAATAATAAACAAAAAGAAGAAAAAAACAACAACGCAGATATATCTATATCTATATCTATATCTATCTATCTATATATATATCTATCTATCTATATATATATATTTACATATATTCCACACACCAATTCCACAAACCCATTTCATTCCAACAACCCGCCCATAAGCTTACCTTGCCTTGTAGAATGACGGTTTCATTATATCTACCAATTTCGTCATTATCATATTCGACAACAGTTTGCTGAAATGAAATAGAGAATTGACATGATATTACGAGAATATAGATGGTATTAATCAATTATTGTCTGAGATGTGTGATGGTGATAGATAGTGTGATGAAATAATGGAATAGATGTTGATTGTGGTTTTTATACTTGTTATTATTGTTATTATTATGTTTATTTTTTTTTGGGGGGGGCATTATCATTTTTTATTAATATTATTATTATTATCATTATCATTGTTGTTACCACGATTATGATGATAATTATCATTAGTAGTTATTGCTGTATCAGAGTTTGTTGTTGTTTTCATCATTATTTTCATTATCATTATCGTTGTTATTATCATTATAGTTGTTATTATCATTATAGTTGTTATTATCATTAGTAGTTATTGCTGTATCAGAGTTTGTTGTTGTTTTCATCATTATTTTCATTATCATTATCGTTGTTATTATTATTATAATCATTTTCATTACTCTTATCATAATTCTATTACTGTGATGATCATTGATTATTATCCTAATCATAAGAATTATCTTGATTATCATTACCATTAATATAATCACTATTATTATTGTTATCGTAGTTATTAATATTATCATTATCATTTGTCGTAGTAGTTACAGTAGAAGTTGCTGTTGTTGGTATAACTATCATTATCATCGTTATCATTATTACCATTGTTATTTTTATGATTATTGTAATCATCACTATTAATACTACCATTGCTACTGTTGTTTTATTATCATCATCATTGTCATTAATATTACTACTATCATAACGACGGTAGTTAGACTTTCAGACGTAATACAGTGAAATAACTTTCTGCAGTTGCTATGAATGTATTTGCTATATGACTAGCATCACTATAAAAGCCAAACCCAATATTATTAACAGCTGACATTGGTAACACATTGTAATCTAGATGATTTACAGCCCAACCTCTTGGAAGTTAAAAAGAAAAAAGGTTTAAGCTTACAGTACAAACAACACGTAAAGCACGGACAGCTTAATAATATATTTCTTTGACTTTGGACTATTTTCAAACCCTTCTTATTCCCTCCATAGGCCCACGCATCTCAAACAAAACCTTACAGGTATTGTTAACAAGTCAAACTATGTACTTTACTTGAGGTGGAGAAAATACAAGCATACAGTGTTTACATAACAAGAGATATAAGAAAAAAATGGG
>BOPN01000026.1:432390-434890 GCA_017312705.2 Penaeus japonicus
TATATCTGATTGGAGATTCTGGATTCCAAATTCTGCTTTATGTATGTTTTATGAATACTAGTTGTAAGGGTTGTGTAAGTGTAGGAGTGGAACTGTGGTGAAAAATGTAATTTGTAAAGAATTCTGAAATTGGAAACATTAAGGGAAGAACTCATCAATGTGTGTGTGTGTGTGTGTGTGTGTGTGCGTGTGTGTGTGTTTATGTGTGCCGTGTGTATATGTTTGTGTATATACTACTTTGTATAGGAGAAAAAAAAAAACACAGAAAAAAAAACACATATAAACCTTTTTCATTTTTATTCATCATTAAACTATGGACAACAATCACCCTAATCAATAAAAATATAATTATCTACAAGTATGAAAATACCATTGAATTCACACATTGAAAGACAATTAGAATAGAAACCAACCTTTCCATGGGAGGTTGCGTTCATTAAAAAAATAAATCATGAATGAATTATATTACAGGTAAAAGTACAGAGACTCTTTTTTCAGAATAATCATTAGTTACATATCTACAATATATTCCAGAATATTTTTCACACCGGGAGAGAGATCAAAGATGGCGGGCAACTTGTCATCAAAATGTCTTGCTTTATTTAAAGAAGCGTTTAACTTTGATTTCATTTATGTCTATTTTGATTTATCTATCAACTTATTGGTCTATCTATCTTATTTTTTAATCTGTATTTTGTTTGGACGTGTGATATCCTCACAATAATAAGCGAGACATTTTGCTGAAGATTGCACTACGAAAAAAAAAAAAAAAAATCACACAAGAATTTACAAATATTTGAAATACAACTTGTTGGAATGTTCAGGAATCACATTTTTTTACCTGTTTTATCGTTGTCTGTGATCCACACAGCTTCGATAAGACGGCAAGAGATACAGAATTTCAGACTTAGGATGACAAAGGGTAATATTAATCGAGCACCGGGGTAAACAAATATAAACAACGGTTGCTCTATGTACTTAAGAATATGACTGTTGAGAGTGAATGTAAGGCAGCTAATACGTATGTCTTTCTTTTCACAATGGGAGCCTTCGCCATAACAGGTCGTGATAAAGTCGTTTTAGGACTTGTTTCGACTGCTGTCTTGTGGAAGGCTCGAGCCTAACCTAATTCAAAGGAAAACGTAGGAAATGTAGTCAAAATATATCACATGAAGGCATACTCGTCACGGAATGAGTATGAGCCTCTTGTCAATTCACATATAACTTGATTCCAACACTTTTTTTACTCCTAAAGTTTATATATTTTACATTCTATGGATAATTTGTATGTAGGAACGATTTCATACTTTCACTTCACACCAACAACACAGCGGAAACTTTCGTTCACTTCACAAATAGCTAAACAGAAACCTTTTAGTTTCACTTCACAAGCAACTTCAGCAGAAACAACTTCTCTTCACTCCACAAACTCATCAACAGAAACGACCATTCCTTCACTCCACAAACAGCCGTTCAACAGACCCGACCTATCCTCCACTCCACAAACAACTCATCAACAGAAAACGACCCATCCTCCACTCCACAAACAATCGTTCAACAGACCCGACCCACCCTCCACTCCACAAACAACTCATCAACAGAAAACGACCCATCCTCCACTCCACAAACAGCCGTTCAACAGACCCGACCCACCCTCCACTCCACAAACAACTCATCAACAGAAAACGACCCATCCTCCACACCACAAACAGCCGTTCAACAGACCCGACCCACCCTCCACTCCACAAACAACTCATCAACAGAAAACGACCCATCCTCCACTCCACAAACAGTCGTTCAACAGAAAACGACCCATCCTCCACTCCACAAACAGTCGTTCAACAGAAAACGACCCATCCTCCACTCCACAAACAGTCGTTCAACAGAAAACGACCCATCCTCCACTCCACAAACATCTCATCAACAGAAAACGACCCATCCTCCACTCCACAAACAGCCATTCAACAGACCCGACCCACCCCTCACTTCTTAAACAGCTGATCCACCAACACGACCTTCCCCTCAGAATCCCTACGAAGTCCCCCTCGCCACTCGATCACCTCGATGATATAGTATCCGACGGCCCCGAGGGAGATGAACACTAAGAGGATCGTGATCTTCGCTTCGATGCAAAGGACGGTGCTGCAGGCGTAGGCGATGATGAAGCCGAGGCTCTCCCACAGCCGGTAGTTGCTGAAGGCGGCTTCGGACTGACCGGGGAAAATCACGCCGTAGAGTGCTGGAAGAAAGGGAGGGCGGGAACGGCGGTTAAATTATTATTATTATTATTATTTTTGTAAGGTTAGGTGGATGGTTCGAGTGGGTTTTGTGTGGGTGTGGGTGTTGTGTAAGTGTTTGTGTTTTTTGTTGTGTGTGTGTGTGTTGTCTGTGTGTGTGTGTGCTGTGTGTGTGTGTGTGTGTGTGTGTGTGTGCGTGTGCGCACGCGTGTGTTGGCATATATTAATATTCATATATTTATATATATATGTATTTATATATA
>BOPN01000026.1:452390-454890 GCA_017312705.2 Penaeus japonicus
GGAGAGTTTAAAGGAAAAGCGATGTTAAGAACACTAGTAATGCATATGGATAGATAGATTTTTTTTTTCTCTCTTTTTATATATGGAGTTTTCGGTATCAATACTTGAAACACCGGGAAGGAAGAAAAGATAGTCTTCGACGGTACTATTTGGTACACTCGAGAGAACTCAGCAGTCGTAAGCAATATACCACGAATACGGTACCTTGAACACTAACCATGACTAAGTAGAGTTTTGAAGAATACGCGGTAAAAAAAAAAAAAAAAAAAAAAATGAGGGTTTCCCAAGGTGAGTCTCCCAACATCCCCACCCCCACAAAAGAAGAAGAAGAAGACGAAGAAGAAGAAGGAGAATAATAATAATAATAATAATAATAATAATAAGAAGAAGAAGAAGAAGAAGAAAAAGAAGAAAAAGAAAGATAGAGAAAAAAAAACAAAAAAAACAGACCATCCCAAAAAACATTACACCCCTTCCCCCCAATATACAATCTACCCAAAAGGACACTCCACCAACAACAAATCACCAAGAACACACAAAAAGACTTCTAAAAGAGTCTTCAAAGCCGAGTGCTCGTAACCCCGCGATCTCTGAGCACAACACCGTTAAGAATTGAGGCGGTTTTCCCCTCAAGGTCGTCAGGTGGCTGGGCCGAGACACACAATATAGCTGCTTCCCTTTGTCACTTTGCTCATGGTGTGTTATGGTGAGTGCGGTTGTTTGTGGTGCACGAGGATGCTTGTTGTGATATTTGGTAGGGTGGTTTGTGATCATAATTGGCTTTGGGGGATGGTTGTTATTATATTTGGGTTGAAAGGATGGTTGTTATCGTAATTGGTTGGCTGTTTGGATGGTTATTTTAGTTGGATGGTTGTAATTATATCTGGTCAGCAATAAAGATGGTTATATATATTTATATATATGGTTATGGTTTTGGTTATTATAGTTGGTTGGCTACTAGAATGGATATTACATTAGGTTGAGTGTTAGGATGGTTGTCACCTTACTTGGTTGGTTGTTAGAATGGTTATTATATTTGGTTAGCCAATAGGATGGTTGTCATCTTGGTTGAATGTTAGGATGGTTGTTTTTGTCATTATTGCGTATAAATTAATGTTATTATCATTGTTATCTATTTTTTATCTATTTCTTCTGATTCCGATGATAAATGATGTATCATTATTTATATTAAATACTGTCTTTGTATGACTTCCACTTGTTTTTGGTCCAAAGAAAAACAAAAACTAATATTAATACAAACAACAACAATAAAAATGATAATAGTCATAGTAATACAATAATAATAACCATCCACGATAATTGATAATTGAAATAATAATAATAACCAACAATAACACAATGACGATAGAATAACGATGTTAATAATAATAAACATAAAAAATACTTAAACTACTAAATAAATAATAATGATAACGAATAAACGAATAAATAAATATCTACTCATAAGAATATTTTCCAACACGAAGGAATTAATAATTAGATGCAACTTGCACCTGTTGGAATCGCTAATTACAGTCACTTCTTCCACGCTCTGATAAATATAGTTTCACAAAATTTAATTGCGATCTCTCTCTCTCTCTTTCTCTTTCTGCTTCATTTAAGATCTCGAATGAGGGAATTACTGCTTATCAAAATGGGTTTGTTTGTTGTTTTTGTTTGTTTTTAAATGACTTGTTGTTTTTTTTTAATGGCGTATTAAGTTTTTTTTTTTCATTATGGTTAACGTCTTGTAAAAGGAATAGCGTATGATTTAAAGAAACTTGGATTAGATATAAGACGGAATACGGAAATAAATAAAGGTATTTTCGTCTGCCTCTGTGTCTCGTAAAGGGCTGAAAGGGAGTATCCGAGACACATAGGTTTTTCAAGCATCAGACCTCGAGATACACGCACCGCCGAGAGAAGACACACATACGTCGCAGCATCCGACAAGGAGAGGTGAGAGAGACACATACGCACGCACACACCTTAATAATTTTACGATCCTCTCCCCCCAACTTACCATCCCCCCTCTATAAAGGAAATAGTAATTAATGATCACACCACATATACATTTATATATATACACACTTCACAGCCGGATATCCTCAAACACTACCCACCCAACCCTCGCCAGTATCACAAAAAAGGGACCTACACTTTGTAAATTCTTCTTTCCTTCCCATTCACCGACAGAAAGAACTTACGAGAACGGAAGACTTGCTTGAACTGAACGCCAGGAACCAGATTTTTCACACAACACCTGAACCGCCCGCCCTCCTCGAGTTGCCAGAGGTCGCTAGAGAGAAACTGTGACGTCATACGGTAGTCATTTCTTGAAAGCTCTTTGATAACGTTACGTTTTGTGGCGTTTGTGATTAGTGTTGTTATTCGTTTTTCCTTCTTCAAGGAAGTGATCGCTTAGAGGAGTTTATCGTGGTCGTATCTGTATGTGTATACTCATATATGTATGTATGTATGTATGTATATATGTATGTAT
>BOPN01000026.1:467390-477390 GCA_017312705.2 Penaeus japonicus
TTCGGATTGGGGCTTTGTGGGGCTTTTTTTTTTTTTTTTTTTTTTTTTTTTTTTTTTTTTTTTTTTTTTTTTTTTTTTTTTTTTTTTTTTTTTTTTTTTGCATGTTGGGTTTTTTTTTGGGGGTTCGATTGGAATTGGTTTGGTATCATTATTGTTGTTTTGATTATTGTCATTTTATTATTATTATTTGTTATCGTTTTTATTGTGTTTTGATTATTATATGTTTGTTATCATTTATTTATTATCGTTTTCATTGTTGTTTTGATTATTATATGTTTATTATCATTATTTATTATCGTTTTCATTGTTACTGGTGGCATTATTATAATCGTGATTTTCAATATTGTTCTTATCATTATTGTCGTGTTTATTATTATCATCAGCGCCATTACTATCATCATTAGTACCATTATTATTATTATTATCATCATCAGCGTTATTAGTATGATTATCAATATCATTATTACTATCATCATAGTCATAACCATCATTGTTCTTTTTTAAGTGCTACTATTACTATTGGTGTTATTATTTGATTATATAGTATTTTTTTGTATATTCATTCTATTGCACTTACCAATTCAATGAATACATATATTTGCTTTTCTTTAAGACCAACATTAAGTAGAAAAGTCCTATTTACTTTCTTAAACTTTTTTTTTTTTTTTTTGTGAACATAAATATAATCCATTTATTGCTGCTCTAAATTCTACATTTATTTTTGCCTAAGCGAACTTATCTTAGACATAGCTGTGAAATTCTACCGATTTTATAATACAAACTTATCTCATATCCTCAATGACTATAAGTTTATAACAATTTTCCAGGAGTCCAGAAAATAAAACACAAAACTATCGTACACTATAAATATCACCACAGTTGAATAATCTTGACGGTCTATTTCAACATACAAATTATCAATGAAAGTTTATGGTCGTGGTGATATCACGGCTATTTTATGCTAAATATATGTCAAAAATGCTATTTTTTTATAGCCTTTCCGATTGCATTCAAGTCAAGTGATAAACCAGACACATAAACGAAAAACAAAAAATGAAAAGTGTTTCTAAAACTTCAAAATAGAAATTGTCTTAGGTTGACCCCCTTCTTGTGTTCATGTCACTCTCGACTGTCATAAAAGACATGGATTTCTCATGTCGGTTTGTGGGAGAGTTGGTAAGACACGCAAGCCCTTTGATATCAGGATTATAGAAAGGAGGGAGGGAGAGAGAAAGAAGGAGGGACGGAGAGAGGGAAGAAGGGGGGAGAGGAGAGAAGAGAGAGAGGAGAGAGAATATTAATCATTGGTAAGTAAGAAGCATATACTTACGTGGTGGATTTTCATGAGTGTGCGTATATCTATCTACACACACACACGCACACACACACACACACATACACAAACACACACACACACACGCAAATCCAAATACACACACAGAGACACACACACACACACACACACGCACATCCAAACACACACACACACACATACACACACAAACACACACACACACATATTCACATCATCTGGTTTAAACAGCGTAAGCTCAAACCACTCCTGACGACCCTTGTACAGATACACAAATACTTGCTTGGTAAGTCGAAGAAGGAAAAGGAAAACGGATTTCGATCCCTTTTTTAAGCTTGGTTCTTCTTGTGGTTACCCTTCTTTCTCTCCCAGATCTCGATGGCATAGAAACCCAACATGCCCGCCGCGAGGAAGCAAAGGTTAAAGTATAGTTTGGTCATCAGGCACGAGTATGTCGTGACCAGGTAGCCCAGGATGTAGCCCAGGCTCTCCCACAGCCGGTAGTTGCTGAAGGCAGCTTCTGAGTTATCGGTGAAGAGGACTCCGTAGAGAGCTATAGGATTAGTGGAAAGGAAGAGGGAGGATTGTGAGAAATGATGGAGGATGGATCGAAGATTTCAGACTCGGTGCTTCACCTTTGAGAACGTAAAGCCTTTGTGACCCAAAGGAAGGTAGAGTGAGGAATGGAAACAGAGGGCAAACGGCAGTGAAATTCTCGTGACGCTATTCTAGTTGTGTCGGTGACTAACAGATGGCACTATCAAGCAATGTACAGTGATCTACATATAATTGAATTAGTTCTTGGCGCCATCTGTTGGTGCCCGGTGCCACTAAAAGGAACCATTAAGGAGATCTTCATTCAGTGAAAATTATTCTTCGTTTCTTCCTGTTTCTACCTTCCTTGCGTTGTCCTTCACCGAGATAAACTTAGAGAACTACAAGAGACAGTACCTTAGACCAATAAAAAGGTATATGAATGAATAGATACATATATTATATACAAGAGAGAAACCGAAGTTGTAAAAGGTCTTAGAACTTTTAAAAAAAAGATGTAAAAGTAGTCCCCAAAACCAAGATATTTGAAATATAGAATTGAATATATACAGATTGAGAAGTGATTTGGAAAATGAAGAAGTACATATATTTGGGGAAGAATAAGACATTATTCATTCATGAATAAAAAAAGAAATGAAGCCAAAAGAAAATTCCTGTTTCTTGGAAGAACAGTGAGTCAAAAATCGAAAGAAATTCTTCCCGTTCCCTTAGGAAAAAGAATTCCAGAGGAGTTATAGAAAGAACACGTGGCCAGAACAGAAAGCAAGTTCACAAAGCAGGAGTTCCTGTCGACCGACACTCTAACTATACTAGAAGCTGTTCTAACCTCTAATAAACCTTGATATTTACACAATATACATCTAACTCCACCTAGTGAAAAGCTGACCCGACGTATGTGCATAGCCTCTCTAACGAAGCCGTATATTTACATAACAAACCGGCGCCAGATAAAGCCCCAACACGTACCATTAATCTGGGTCTGCCACACGGCGTCCGACACCCCCCACAGAGCGGCCATGGCGAAGAACACAAGGAAGTCGTCGGGGTGAGGCATCCAGTAGCGAAGGGTGATGATGATGGCGAAGTTGATAATGGCGCCCATGCTGAAGACGCGCACTCGGCCGATGATTTTGACCAGAGGGCTGAAGCTGATGGAGCAGATGGCGTCACACACGCCGTAGCAGATCATGACGTAGCCGACCATGTGCACGCCCAGCCCGCATGATACGTAGGCCTATGGGAGGACGAGGGAATAGAAATGTGGGTGGATTTTATAGAGGAGGAGTCACTTAGGAGCACGTGCACTACTGTATGAAGGCAGTCAGACACAGACACACACTTATACATATTCAAAGCGAGAGCTTATACGTGCCATTTTACTGAGACAACATCAATACTATCACGCTCATCTCCTCAAAAAAACGAACCTTCACACCCTTTCTATCCATAAAAAAATCAAATTCCTACATCTCTCAATCCACCAAAAACAACAACATATATCTACCACAAAACCACTCCTCTTCCACTCCCAAACAAAGCCCATTCATAAAAAAAGAAGACAAAAGACTCACGGCAGTGTAATCAGCGCCAATGAAAGCCTGTTCCACGCCCGACCAGATGGTGAGGGGAATGATCAGCAATTGGTAAGGATGGCGCATGTGGCTGAAGGTGGCGATGAGGAGCTCCAGGCCGCTCTTTCCAGTAGAGGACCCCACTCGATCGTCTTCGCCGTACCTGGAGGAGGTGAGGAAGATGTAAACCTATTCACATTTTCGTGCAGTAAGAGAATCGTCTTTATCTTTTGTTTGGTTCGTGAGCTGCTACCATAAAGTGATTTTGTAGGCCTATCCACAGTTCGTATCCTCGTCCCTTTGGCTATCCTTAAAGAGGTAATGTAGGTCTATCCATAGTTCGTAGAGTTTATCTTTTGTCTGAAGAATAGTCTGGCTGTTGAGTCTATCCATATAATAGTAATAAAGACCTATCAATAGTTCGTAGAAGAGGAAGAATAGTCTGGTTCCTGAGCCTATCCACAAAGTGGTAATATACACCTATCCACAGTTCGTAAAGTACTAGGAACCCTGTCTATCCATTGGCTGAAGAATAGCGTGCTTCCGTGGTATATAGGCCCATCCATAGTCCCATAGTCCCTATTCCCTGAGCCTATCCATAAAAGGCTATTACAAACCTATCCACAGTTCATAGAGGACGATTCTCTGAAGGAAAAAAAATCTATTCCTGAGCCCATCTATAAAGTGATGATATAGGCCTATCCACAGAACCGTAGAATATTGAGAAATCTGGGTCTTTGGATGATGTACCTTTCTCTTTAAGTAAAAGCTAACAGGTTATATGGGTGAGACATTCATATAAACTATAATGGAATGTGGATTATCCCTCGAAAGCTCTCATAAGCTGAACATCAGCTTTCCTAGAAGCTTATCTCCTTGACATTTGTTTCTATAGTACATCAGATTATATAAGGAAAATGAAGGAAAATGAACTAGCTCGAATATTGTTATCAAGACTGTTTTTCCTGCTTTGTAAAACCTCTTATCACTACGTTATTAGAGATTATAAGTAAAATAAGAGATGGGGAGGGAGAGGGAGGGAGGGAGGAAGAGAAGAGGAGAGGGAGAAGGAGAGGGAGAGGGAGAGGGAGAGGGAGAGAGAGAGGGAGAAGGAGAGGGAGAGGGAGAGGGAGAGGGAGAGAGAGAGGGAGAGAGAGAGAGAGAGGGAGAGAGAGAGAGAGAGAGAGAGAGAGAGAGAGAGAGAGAGAGAGAGAGAGAGAGAGAGAGAAAGAGAAAGAGAGAAAGAGAAAGAGAGAGAGGCACAAGGAAATGGTGAGTAATTAGTATACCTATACATATACATCTATATATATACATATACATGTATATATATATATATATATATATATATATATATATATATATATATATATATATATATATATATATATACACACATATATATGTATATATATATATATATATATATATATATATATATATATATATATATATATATATACAGTATACACACACACACACACACACACACACACACACACATACACACACACACACACACACACACACACACACACACACACACACACACACATATATATATATATATATATATATATATATATATATATATATATATATATATATGTATGTGTGTGTGTTTGTGTGTATGTGTGTGTATGTGTAGATAGATAGCTAGAGAAATATAGATGAATACACATCAACACGAGCCCATGCCTTCCTTCACATACTTAGTAAGAGGGTCGACGAAGACCGCAATGATAACAGACGAGAGAAGCGCGCAAGCGAGGTAGATGGAAGCCATGGTGTAGATCTGGGCCTCTGGGGGTTTGGCCAAATTGGTGTTGTTGTTCTCAGAGTGGGTGTGGGGGCAGAAGTTGACACCGCAGGACTGGAGTGCCAATTCGTCGGGTGTGTCGTCTATTTCCTTGCCCTGAGATAAGACTGGAAAGAAAGAAAGAAAGGAAAGGAGATTATGGAGGTTGTGGGTTGTGTGTTTCTGAGGGTTGAAGGGGTGATTTTTTGGGGAAAAGGGGGGTGGGGTTGATATAGTATTCAAGAAATTGTGAAATGGGGATGGATTCTAGAGGGTTAAGGGGGAATTTTGAGATTGGGAATAAAGGAATGTTATATATCATTCAAGAAATTATGTTCTAGAGACGAAAAGAATATAAAAGATGCTTAAAATATTTAAAAAAACGGGAAAATTTCTTGATATTACACATGAAATAATAGATATCTATTGAAGTCGAGTTCTAGCAGACGAATGGGAAAATTGTAATGTTTAAAAGATTCGGGAAAAAATCATAAATACCAAGAAATTAAAAGCATTAACTCAATTTAAGTTTTGAAGTTTGTAAGATTGCGCAAATTAGAATCTTTGTATCATTCCAAGAAATTACACAAAATTCAAGTTCTAGTGACTATGAGAACAGGACACTCCCTCACTTCTCCTTCATCACCGCGTCCTTTCAGCCACTCACCACCCTCATCACCCACTTCCTTCGTGTCTCCCCCCTTACCTGAGGAAGAGATGAGGTTTCCCCACACCTGCGTCGACTGGAAGAAGAGGAAGAAGATGCCGAAGAACCTCACGATCACAACCTCTGCATTTTCACCCACCAGAGCTGCGTATTTCGTTCCGACCTGGAAATAATAATTTTTTTGTATTTTTTTTTTTTTTCATTTTTTTATTATTGTTATTTTTTTGCAGGTATGGTAAAGGAAGGTGTGTGTGTGTGTGTCATTTTTTTTTTTTTTTTTTTTTGGGGGGGGGGAATTAATCTTTGTTGATTTTTTAAGGTAAAGGGAATTGTTTTTTTTTCGATTTTTAAAGAATGGGGAAATATCTTGTTTTGGATTTTTATAGAAAGGGGAATTAATTTTTGTTGAGTTTTAAAGAAGGGGAATTAATTTTGGTTGATTTTTAAAGAAAAGGGAATTAATTTTGTCGATTTTTAAAGAAAAGGGAATTAATTTTTGTCGATTTTTAAAGGCACGAGTTGAAGGAATGTGGTCGATTTTTAAGGTAAGGGGAATGAATTTTGTCGTTTTTTAAGGGAAGAGGAAGGAATAGAACTCCATTTTTAGGTAAGGTAAAGCAATATGGGTCAATTGAAGGAATGGGTAGATCTTTATAAGATAAAGTGAACAAATGTGGTAGATTTTTTTTAAGGGAAAATGAAGGAAAAAGATAGACTGCTTTAGGTAAAGTGAAGGAATGGGAGGTTTAAGGGGTCGATATTCTAAGACCATTAAAGGGAATGGAGCTTAAAGGTCAATTTTTGGGGTAAGGTGGAAAAAATGGGGCTTTGCAATGGCATGGTATTAAACAAGGAAGTATTTCATCTTTTCACTGATGATGTGGTGACTAAATTAACTCAAAAACACATACATCATACATCCTTCATACACTCACCTTACCCCACATACACACATAACCCGCCCCCTATACCCCATACACATACCTCCCCACCACATACACATGCACCTTACACATACACATCCCCCATTCCCCTACCCCACCTCATACACACTTAACCCACCTCCCTCCCATCTCCCTACACACTCCTGCCTCCCCCACCTCTCAAATGCATAACGCCCCCATACCCTCCCCACCCCACCCCTCTCAAACACATAACCCCCCTATACCCTCCCCACCCCCCTCTCAATAACATAACCCTCTCCCCAAACCCGCATCCCCACCCCACCTTCAACTCCCCTCAACCCCCACCACCCCCACCCACCCTCCCCCACCACTACCATCCCCAACCCTCCCCCCACCCTCAACCAACCCACCCCAACCTCAACCCCATCCCCAACCCCCCTCACCCCCCACCCTCCCCCACCACTACCATCCCCAACCCCCCCACCCTCACCCCCACCATCCCCCCTACCCCTCAACCCCAACCCAACCCCCACCCTCAACCCCCCAACCCACCCTCACCCTCCCCCCTCCCCCCACCCCATCCAACCCCACCACCCTCCTACCACCCCTAACCACCCAACCCCAACCCACCACCCCCACCACCCTCCCACCCACCCCTCAACCCCAACCCACCACCACCCTCACCACCACCCCTCAAACCTTACCTGCGTGAGATAAGTACACTTAGCCGACCACATAGGAGCGGCCCCGAGTCCTAGCAGAACCGAAGTGGGAACGAGAGTCCACACCCGCGGGTAGAACTGGGCGGCTATGTAGGTGGAGTAACCCAACATGGAAACCGCGAGAGTCCACTTGGCTTTGAATTTCTTGATCATCCATGTGGGTACGAAGGCGCAGGAGATGACGAGGGCGGCGTAGAGGGTGGAGAGGGCGGCTGTACCGTCCATTCTGTAGGAAAAGGGGGTGGGGGTGGGGTGGGTGGGGAGTGGGAGGGGGGGAGGGAGGGGTGTTTAGTTATAGGAGTTTCGTTGGTGGTGGTGTTATTTGGTTTTGTTGTTGTTGTTGGTGGTGTTATTATTATTATCATTATTATCATTATTATCATTATCTCAATTATCATATCACTATCATTTCTATCATTATCATTATCATTATTATCATATTTACCGTTATTCTCTTTTTCAATATCTTTATTATCATTATCACCACGATCATCATCATTATTATCTTTATCATCATCATTATTATCATCTTTATCATCATCATCATTATCCTTATCATCATCACTTTTATCATCATAACAATCCTTATTAAAACAATTCGGAACCTATAACACTACCCATTGATATAATAAGTTTTTTTATAACCATTTTCAAAAGTTCTTTCTTAACTGACACGCAAATAAACCAAATAACAAATACACTAATCTTATACACAAACACTTGCTAATCTTATCCTTAATTCATAACAAGAAATACATTCAAAATAATCCCTAGATAATTTCCCAAAAAAGTATAAACATTAATTAACATTTTCCAAGAAAAGGTTTTAAGGCCAAATGCACCGATTTAGATAAATAGGTAAATAAAGATAAAGACTGGAATAATCTGTACTTTTTTAGGCGGAAAAGTCTGCGTGTTTTGAACATGTTTTCAGAATAGCCTGAGATATTTTTCGGTTATTTTGCTGTTCGTTATACTTGACTAAAAGGAATTTTTTATGTATGTTTTTACCTTATATGGTGATGTCATGATGTCATTATTTCTGTTGTTATTATCATTATTGTTTATTTATATATCTATTATTTATATATCTATTATTTATATATCTATTATTTATATATCTATTATTTATATATCTATTATTTTTATATTTATTATATTATTTCTATATTATTTTCATATTATTTTATATTATATTTTATATTATATTATATTATTATATTATTTTTATATTTATTATTCTATATATTTATTATTTTTATTATATTTATATATTTATTATTTCTATTATATTTATATATTTATTATATTTATATATTTATTATATTTATATATTTATTATATTTATATATTTATTATATTTATATATTTATTATATTTATATATTTATTATATTTATATATTTATTATATTTATATATTTATTATATTTATATATTTATTATATTTATATATTTATTATATTTATATATTTATTATATTTATATATAATAATAATAATAACAGTAATGATAATAATAACAACAATAATAACGACAACAACAATAATGAATAACAACAATGACACTAAAGACAATGAATAACAAGAACAAAAAAACAAAACAAACACAATGATCCAAAAGAACACCCCCAACCCCCCACCCACCCCCCAAAAAAAAAAAAAAAAAAAAAAAAAAAAAAACTCACTTATTAATCGAGGACTGCAGATTAGCCATGGAGTTGAAACTGGTGAACAAGAACATGAACGCGATTGAAATGATGAACACATTCTTCAGCATCTGGAACTTCTCCTGTTTCTCCTCCTTCGTCAGTTCCTTCTTCGTGACAACTGCTGTTTCTGCTTCTCCTGCCTCTGCTGCTTTCGTCACTCCTGCTGTGGGGGGGGGGGGCAGGTCGGGGTTAGGGTTCTGGGAATGGAGGGGGGTGTGGGGGGTTGGGTGTGGGTGGGGTGTGGGTGGGTGTGAGTGTGTGTGTGTGTGTGTGTGTTTGTGTGGGTATGGGTGTGGGTGTGGGTGTGGGTGTGGGGGTGGGTGTGTGTGTGTGTGGGGGGGTGTGGGGGTTGGGGATGGAGTGGGGGTGTACGGGTGTGTGTGAGATGTGTGTGTGGAGGGGTGTGTGTGTGTATATGTGTGCAAATGTGTATACATATATGTATATGTATATATATGTATATATATATATATATATATATATATATATATATATATATATATATATATATATGTGTGTGTGTGTGTGTGTGTGTGTGTGTGTGTGTGTGTGTGTGTGTGTGTATGTGTGTGTGTATAAATGTGTATACATATGTGTATATGTATATATATATATATATATATATATATATATATATATATATATATGTGTGTGTGTGTGTGTGTGTGTGTGTGTGTGTGTGTGTGTGTATAAATGTGTATACATACATGTATATGTGTGTGTATGTATGTGTATCTGTTTGTTTGTTTGTTTCATGTATG
>BOPN01000026.1:482390-484890 GCA_017312705.2 Penaeus japonicus
TATTATCAGTATCATAACCATCATCATTATTGTTTACGTCATTACCATTATCATCATTAATATCAATATTATAATAGTATCGTAATTACTATTATGATGATCATTGTCGTCATTATGATAAGAATGATAGCAATAACAATAATAGTGATATTAACTATTATGATAATGGTTGTATTAATGGTATAACATACGCTAGACCAATATGGTAATAAATACAACAGCTGTATACATACATATATATAAAGAAAATAAATTGTGGTTTTCTTAAAGCTTAATCATGTGCCGAGGTCTGGAGAAAGGGGTAACATGACCATGCGAAATCCTGCAACTTGCATCAGAGTAGGTCAGAAAGTCGTAAACATGTCGAAGAGAGTAAGGAAATACCTGCTTTAGCCTTGGATATGTTCAATGATAGTCGTATTTCAATTGATTAGAGAAAAGATATATATATGATACATACATGAATACCTTATGAATACGATAGTTACAATAATCACCCCCCAAGATATATAATTTTCTGCGATAGATCAAACGTCAGCTTAGTTTTGTGTTTTTACAGTAGTTTCCCCTCAAAAAAGGGAATTTTCTATGAACGACCGACTCGTTTTCTGTCAATATGGCCTATATTTTTCTGTCCTTGGTATCTGAAAACTTTTTTTTATATATGACCTCTTGACTAGTAATACAGGGAGACTGGTTAATGAAGAAAATGCATACTTATATATATATATGGCTGATTTTAATATTAGGGATTGTAATATCTCTCTATCAATCTGTTTATCAGTTTATATCTGTATATCTATATATCTACATCAGTCTCTAGAACTCTAAATATATGTATTTGTAGAGAGAGAGAGAGAGAGAGAGAGAGTGAGAGAGAGTGAGTGAGTGAGTGAGTGAGTGAGTGAGTGAGTGAGTGAGTGAGTGAGTGAGTGAGTGAGTGAGTGAGTGAGTGAGTGAGTGAGTGAGTGAGTGAGTGAGTGAGTGAGTGAGTGAGTGAATGAGTGAGTGTGTGTGTGTGTGTGTGTGTTTGTGTGTGTGTTTGTGTGCTCTTCATATGCACATACGTATACCCTTAATGTATATTACAGAAGGTACAGACCGTTAGCTCTCCTTGAGATAATTATCCGCGCCCTTTCCCCCTACCTCCCCCCCCCACACCCTCCTCATCCCCCTTCTTTCCTTCCTAACTCCTCTTCTTCTCTTCCTCTCTCTTCATCCCTTCTTTGCCTTTACCTGATTCCCTCCTTCCCTCCCTCCCTTCTCCCCTTACCCCCCGCTTCTTAATCTCCTCCTTCCTCACTCCCTCCCTCCCTGCCTCCTCCCTCTCTCTTTCCCTCCCTCCCTCCCTCCCTTCCTCCTCCCTCTCTCTTTCCCTCCCTCCCTCCCTCCTTCCTCCCTCCCTCCCCTTCCCTCCCTCCCTCCCCTTCCCTCCCTCCCTCCCCTTCCCTCCCTCTCTCTTTCCCTCCCTCCCTCCCTTCCTTCCTCCTCCCTCTCTCCCTTCCCATCCGCTTCCTCCCCCCTCCCCCTCCCTCCCCTCCTTCCCCCCAGTACACGACCTTCGCCAGTAGAAAGTGAAAACGTTTAGTCTCAAGGAAGTCTGAGGGGGGAGGGGGGAGGGGGAAGGGGGCAGGGGGTAAGGGGGGAAGAGAGGAAGTAATGATATTGATGTTATGTTGTTATGACGTCATGGGGACTTTTGTTGTTGTTGTTTTTTTTGTGTGTTCATGGTTGACATTTGATGTGTGTCAGGGAAGGAGGTGGGAGGAGGGAGGGGTTATTGCGCACGTGTGTGTGTGTGTGTGTGTGTGTGTGTGTGTGTGTGTGTGTGTGTGTGTGTGTGTGTGTGTGTTCGTGTCCGTGTTCGTGTTTGTTCGTGTGTCTTTGCGTTCGTGTTTGAATACATTACAAATACATATATATCCGACTACACATACAATGCCCACACAAACTATAAATATTACATAACCCAACAAATACATAATCAACAACAAAATAAAACAACAAACAACAACAAATGCAACAACAGAACCCCGCGTTATTGCAATATCTTTCCAGAAGTAGCACAACGACGAACAATAACATTGGCAAGGATCCAAGATGGCGGCTTGTGCGTATGTTTGTGTGTGTCAGCTGTCGCGCCGACTGAGTCCAGGGCTTGGATAGCCGGGGAAAAGGGTGGCCCTGGTGTGTGAGTGTCTATATATATATGTATATTTATACATACGTATACACACACACACACACACACACACACACACACACACATATATATATATATATATATATATATATATATATATATATATATATATATGTATGTATATATATACACATATATATATGTGTGTGTGTGTGTTTGTACACATATTTATATCTATTTCTCTCTCTCTCTCTCTCTCTCTATATATATATATATATATATATATATATATACATACATACATACATACATACATAGAGAGAGAGAGAGAGTGTAGATGTACATATGTATTCATGT
>BOPN01000026.1:489890-494890 GCA_017312705.2 Penaeus japonicus
GTGTGAAGGGGAAATACCGATGGGAGGAGGGGGAGGAGGGGAGCACAGCCAATAGGGAAGACAACTTGGCCATCAACATAGGGTGTGGCACTTGGCTCTCTTCATCTCTCTCTCTCTATCTATCTCTATCTCTCTCTCACTTGTTTTATTGGTCTCTTTCTCTCTTCATCTCCCTTTCCCTCTATCTCTCTCTCACTTTTTTGGTCTCTTTCTCTCTGTTTCTCATCTCTCTTTCTCTCTCTCTCTCTCCCCTCTCTCTCTCTGTCTCTCTCTCTCTCCCCCTTTCCTTCCTATTTTAATGAAGTCAGACCAATTTATGGCAATAGTTATGGTCAATGTCAGTCCTTGCAATGTATGTGATCGAGTTTTTGCAATAGAGCGAATTGACTATAAGTTGAATGTACTCTAATGCGAGTGTAATTGTACCTTTAATATCGAGATGTGATTATGCTGATATGTTATTATCTTAATGTTTATGTAATAGCATTGATGTGGGATGGAATTGCTTGATCGAATCAATTTTTTTTCAGTCATTAAGTATCTTTCTTTCTCTCTCTGTCTTTTTTCTTCTTTTCGCTCACTCGCTCGCTCCCTCTTTCTTTCTTTTTTTCTTCTCTCTTTATTTTGATTTTCGTGATCGACGTTATGATAATTTCTAATTACTGCGTTGAATGGTCATTTTTTATTATAATTACTGTTACTAAGAATCTTGCATTATCATTATAATCACTAATAGCATGATTGATACTATTATCATGATAATTGGTTATCTTAATCATCATTAATATTATTACCATCATTACCATTACTATCATCACTATATCCCCAAATCAACTTAATCACCATCATTAATTGTTATCACTTCGTCTTTTGCTAATTTCTTCACCATCGCCATTATTACTCGCCTCATATCCCCAACTACCATCATCACTATCATTATAACAATCATCATTACTCATTATTTTCCCAATCACCACTATTACTACCACCATAACCACTACTATCACCCCCATATCCCCATTTGCCACCATCACTACCACCATAACTACATCATATCACAAACTACCATCATTACTATCATCATAACCCCTATCATTACCCATTATTTCCCTAATCACTACTATAACCACTATAATTACCCATCTTTTTCCCAATCACCATCATCACTACTATCACAACCACTATTACTACCCATCACCATCATCACTATCACCATCACCACTATAATGACTCTCTATCCTTTTGTCCTCATTGAATTTCATCAGCACAGCCAGAGCTCACTGACTTTGCCTTCAGAAAACCCGTTTATTCGGACCGACTTTTTAGGACACCGTGACCTCTGGGGATCTTTGATGTTTCTGAGGCTTTCCTTTTCTTCTTGTTTATATATATATATATATATATATATATATATATATATATATATATATATATGTATGTATATATATATATATATATATATATATATATATATGTTTCTTTTTTTGTAGGTTTTGTTTATGTTGTATTTCTTTTATCGTTTTTGCCGTTTATCTATTTATCTTTGTTTTAAGTTTATTGTGATCTTTTTTTCTTTTTTTTTTCTTTCTCTTTTTTTTTCCTTTTTCCTCTTAGGCTCTAGATTTTTATTTATTTCTTGTTTTTTCTATGTTCTTGTTCAAGTACTCTAATGCAGAAAAAATAGAGAGGAATGAAGGGAGTGACTGAGAGAGAGAGAGAACGAGAGAGAGAGAGAGAGAGATAGAGAGACAGAGAGAGAGAGAGAGAGAGAGAGAGAGAGAGAGAGAGAGAGAGAGAGAGAGAGAGAGAGAGAGAGAGAGAGAGAGAGAGAGAGAGAGAGAGAGAGAGAGAGAGAGAGAGAGAGAGAGAGAGAGAGAGAGAGAGAGAGAGAGAGAGAGAGAGAGAGAGAGAGAGAGAGAGAGAGAAGAGAGAGAGAGAGAGAGAGAGAGAGAGAGAGAGAGAGAGAGAGAGAGAGAGAGAGAATGAGATAGAGAGACAGACAGAGAGAGAGAGAGGAGCGACAGAGACAGACAGATAGACAGAGAGAGGGAGAGAGAAAAGAGAGAAAAGAGAGAGATTAGATTGCACTAGAGTAAGGTTAAGCTAGGTCAGATCAAGTTGATTATCTTTGAAAAGGTCAAGTTTAATTAAGCTTGATTGGATTAGGTAACCTTAGACCAGACTTAATGATGAAGAAACTAAGGCACTATAATTCAACGCGGAAAATATAGTGATCTAAAGACAGCAATGTGTGTGTGTTGGATTCCAGTACAATGATATTTTTAAATTTGATATCAAGTTAATCAGTAAATACATGATATTACCTTATACGATAACTGAAGAAAATGTAGAATATATGTACTATGACTATAACAAAATGTAGATTAATAATAGTACAAGCTACAACCGGAAACGGAACATAGTACAAAAATTCAGTCTGATATCGGCGCAGATATTCCTACAAACAACAAAATTCAGTCTGTTAATAAATCCGAAACAAAAACAAAAACAAAAAACAAAACAAAACAAAAAACTCCAAGAACGTATATAATTAAACCCAAGATTTACTTTCTGACAATGACACTGACACAGCACATAACACCTAACTCCCTTTCCCCGCTCCCCCCTTCCTTCCTAGTCCATCACTTCCTCCCCCCTTCCCCCTAGTCTATCACCCCTCCCCTTACTCCCTCCCCCTTCCCCCTTCCCCTAGTCTATCACCCCCTCCCCTTACTCCCTCCCTCCCTCCTTCCCCCTTCCCCCTAGTCTATCACCCCCTCCCCTTTCCCCCTAGTCCATCACCCCCTCCCCTTTCCCCCTAGTCTATCACCCCCTCATCTATCACCCCTCCCCCTTCCCCCTAATCTATCACCCCCTCCCCTTACTCCCTCCCTCCCTCCCTCCCTCCCTCCTCCCTCCCTCCCCCTCACACAAGCCACCGGAAGTTGTTACGAGTCTAAAGAAAGATTATCCCTTGTCAGTCTACCTTCCGCGTGCATCTACTGGTCTCGGATTCCTATGAGGGTCGTATTAGTTGCGTG
Source organism: Penaeus japonicus (assembly GCA_017312705.2). Lineage (NCBI taxonomy): Eukaryota > Metazoa > Arthropoda > Malacostraca > Decapoda > Penaeidae > Penaeus > Penaeus japonicus. Next base: position 492,932 of record BOPN01000026.1, read on the forward strand.
TGACTTTGAGTGCGGTTTCAAAGCTGGATAGATCTGCTGTAAGATCTTTTTCTTTGCTTTTCTTTTCTTTAGGCGCGTATCCCCTCCAGGTTATTGGCGAAGGTTGTGTGCACTATCTGGCTTGATGAGGATTAAAAAAAAAAGGTGTTACTGTATCTATAATAATCTATAAGTGCATAAAAGAATATGAGTGTAATGAGATATTGATGTAGATATAATATGTTTCTATGTCTATAGTTTACTTTATCATCTGTGTCATTAGGGAATGATACCGTAGCTATATAAAGAGGGGAAAGTTTACACACTGGTAAAAAAAAGGGGAAAAAAAAGACAAAAAACAAACAAACAAAAAAACACTCAATTCGAACACTTAGATTAGCTACTTCTCTTTTCTTATGTTACACACTATCATTTCCTCTTTGTTTTTTGTTAAAGATGTATGTTTTTGTTCTTGTTTTAAAAGAAAAAAAAAGTTCTTGTTTCAGATGTCTCTCTTTTTTGTTCATTGTTCGTCCGATATTTGTTGTTGTTTTTGTTCTCGAAAGAGAGATCCCATTTTGTCCTTGTGTCAGAAAATAATTCAGAAGATAAGCCTCTTTTCTGTCTTTTTTCAGAAGATAAATTCCAATTTCCTATCATTCTTTCAGAAAAAAAAAATCCTAATTTTATCCTCTGTCATCCTGGTTTCAAGAAGACAAGTGACAAGAGCAAGGGAAAAAAATAATAAATCCAAGTGCAACCTTGAGGAAACCCTCCACGTGGATGTCTCAGTAACAATAGTCATTCCAAGGGCACTTACATGTAGGTAACCCTCGGCAACGTTGCAGGAAATGCATTACGCTTCTGTTTCTGTAGCGGAAGGTCAGTCGCAATCGAAGGGTTTCCTACTTCGATGCTACTTCTCCGGTAGCCTTCGAGACAGGAAATGGAGGAGGAGAGAGAGAGAGAGGGGAGGGGGAGGGGAGATAGGATGTTGAGAAGGAGAGAGTGAGAGAGAGCGAGAAAGAGAGAGAAAGAGAGAGAGAAAGAGAGAGAGGGAGAGAGAGAGGAGGGGAATGGATAATGGATCTCTCTGTCTCTCCTTTTCTTTCTCCCTCCCTCTCTCTCTCTCTCCCTCCCCCTCTCCCTCTCCCTCTCCCTCTCCCTCTCCCTCTCCCTCTCCCTCTCCCTCTCCCAACCCCCAGAAAACAACCATCGCCACGGAAAACAAAAACAAAAATGGAACACAAAACGTTATTAAAAAGCTCGAAGGCAAAATTGTGTACCTCGTGACTTCAGTTCCCAATCGTCTCAGAGTTTGCGGTAAAGAGAACTTGTACGTTGGTGATTCCTGGCGCTTATTGACGCTTATTATGATAATGAGGAAGATGTGATTAAACCAGAATGGAACCACATTGTTTTTTCCGTATTTGTGTGCGTTTGTGTTTTTATTTTTGTGTATGGGTGTATGGGGGTGGGATTTCTCCGTATATATATATATATATATATATATATATATATATATATATATATATATATATATATATATATATATATTTATATATTTATTGTGTGTGTGTGTGTGTGTGTGTGTGTGTGTGTGTGTGTGTGTGTGTGTGTGTGTGTGTGTGTGTGTGTGTGTGTGTGAGTGTGTGTGTGTGTGTATGTGTATGTATGTGTGTATGTGTGTGTGTGTGTGTGTGTGTGAGTGTGAGTATGAGTATGAGTATGAGTATGAGTGTGTGTGTGTGTGTGTGTGTGTGTGTGTGTGTGTGTGTGTGTGTGTGTGTGTGTGTGTGTGTGTGTGTGTGTGTGTGAGTGTGTGTGTGTGTGTGTGTGTGTGCGTGTTTACATGTCTGCGCATGTATTTGAAAACATCTAATCACATATCACATAAAATTCTTGTTGCAAATTCCACATTTCACGAGGCCATTTCTAAAACCATCCCCCACTTTAACATATTTCTAACCAAACATAAAA
>BOPN01000026.1:512390-515527 GCA_017312705.2 Penaeus japonicus
GATAATCTTAATAACAATAAAGATAATTATGTTAATTACGGTAAATATATATATATATATATATATATATATATATATATATATATATATATATATATAATACAAAGGAAATGAATAAGAAGAAGATATAGAAGAAAAGAAGAAGAAGGAGAAGAAGGAGAAACAGAAATGGAAAAGAGAATAACAATCGTAATAATCATAATAAGACAGAAAGAGACAGACATACAGACAGTGATAGACAAACGGACAGACAGACAAAGAAAGAGAGACAGAGAGGAAGAAAATGAAAGAAAGGAGAGAAGGACGGACAACAAAGACAAACAAGGAAAATAATACACATCCCCATTAACAACACATTCATAAAAATAACACAACTGTGGGAAATCCTAAACCAAAACAAAACATTGGAAAAAGAAGAAGAAGAAGAAGAAAGAAAAAAAAGAACAGGTTCTGGAAACCCCCTCAGGAAACCTCTAAGGACAGCAACAAAACGAAGGGCAGTTTATGCAGCCTTCATACTTTTCCTAAAAGGTGAAAGTTCTGGCCATATTTACCTGTTGACCCTTTGGAGCCAAGGTTGCCTATGGGCTGCCATGGAGAGTCAGGTCATGGCTTGTAATAGCATGTGTTTTGTTGTGGTTGTGTTCTTTGTCTCTCTGGCTTTGTCTTTCTCTTTCTTTGTCTGTCTCTTTCTCTGTCTGTCTTTGTCTCTGTCTATGTGTCTGTCTGTCTGTCTCTCTCTCTCTCTCTCTCTCTCTCTCTCTCTCTCTCTCTCTCTCTCTCTCTCTCTCTTCTATCTATCTATCTATCTATCTATCTATCTATCTATCTATCTATCTATCTATCTATCTATCTATCTATCTATCTATCTATCTATCTATCTATCTATCTATCTATCTATCTATCTATCTATCTATCTATCTATCTATCTATCTATCTATCTATCTATCTATCTATCTATCTATCTATCTATCTATCTATCTATCTATCTATCTATCTATCTATCTATCTATCTATCTATCTATCTATCTATCTATCTATCTATCTATCTATCTATCTATCTATCTATCTATCTATCTATCTATCTATCTATCTATCTATCTATCTATCTATCTATCTATCTATCTATCTATCTATCTATCTATCTATCTATCTATCTATCTATCTATCTATCTATCTATCTATCTATCTATCTATCTATCTATCTATCTATCTATCTATCTATCTATCTATCTATCTATCTATCTATCTATCTATCTATCTATCTATCTATCTATCTATCTATCTATCTATCTATCTATCTATCTATCTATCTATCTATCTATCTATCTATCTATCTATCTATCTATCTATCTATCTATCTATCTATCTATCTATCTATCTATCTATCTATCTATCTATCTATCTATCTATCTATCTATCTATCTATCTATCTATCTATCTATCTATCTATCTATCTATCTATCTATCTATCTATCTATCTATCTATCTATCTATCTATCTATCTATCTATCTATCTATCTATCTATCTATCTATCTATCTATCTATCTATCTATCTATCTATCTATCTATCTATCTATCTATCTATCTATCTATCTATCTATCTATCTATCTATCTATCTATCTATCTATCTATCTATCTATCTATCTATCTATCTATCTATCTATCTATCTATCTATCTATCTATCTATCTATCTATCTATCCATCTATCTATCTATCTATCTATCTATCTATCTATCTATCTATCTATCTATCTATCTATCTATCTATCTATCTATCTATCTATCTATCTATCTATATATATATATATACACCCTTCTCCCTCTATTTTCTTCTCTTAACACATAACATTCCCATTTAATGAGTACACACGTTTGAAAATGCAATTACGGTTGTATCTCAAACAAACACGTTCAGAGTACACCTTAGCTCCTGTTTTAATAAATCACTGTTGCTTTTTTGGGTCACAAGAATCGTGTTTTCGCTTACGAGAAGAAACTAAAGACAAGTTTGTGATTAACTAGGGGCAACAGTCTTCGATGTATGATAACCTTTCATAAGGGTTGAATTATCGTCAAAACTGGGCATTCAAGTGGCTCGGATAAATATAAAAGGGCTAGTTTAGATCGTTAAAAAAAATGAATTACTTGTTCGCTGTTGGGGGTATGGTGTGTGCGTGGGTGTATATGTATGTATGTGTATGCGTACGTGTGTGTGTATGTAAGTAATGTTATTGTTAGTGCAGTGGCTGGGCTGGGTGGACAGAGGACGGGCATGAGATGTCATATATCATACTAACTTGTACTCAACGCTAGAATGGGATCGACAAGGTAATATTTCTATGGTGATCATAAGGGTCAAAATACTGGGTCATGCATTGGGGTACATGATGTGTGGTTAATATATGTGTTGCCCCTTTTTTAATATATGGATGTTGTTTCCAAGGACGAGATCTGTGTGGGTACCCACTATCTGGTACTCTTGGTATGAAAATCTGTTTGAAAAAAAATGTGATTTTGTGTTCTTAGAGTTTTGTTTTGGTGGGGATGCTAATATTGAAAGAGCCATAGGGTATTTACTAGCAAATGGTAACACCGGTATGGTTGCAGTGCAATAATATGCAATGGTATGCTTAGTTCATTAGTATGTATGGTTTCGAACTTATCGATTATCGAGGTGTGTCACATCCCAGAAAATTTAAAGTGAAATGATGAATGACCTGATTATTTAATCGCAATTTTCCCAAAATACTGTGTCTTCAATAATTAATTAAATTACGACGTTTAAACCATTATAAGTTTCAATAATATCATATCAGTTATTTCAGAATGTGGGTATTCTTTCTCATCAGCATTATCAACTTAATGACGAATAACATTTCAATTAGAAAAATATTTAATATGTTATAGTCAATGCGACTCGGTAACAAAATCACTAATGTCAATATAATTCATTCATCATCACGATGGTATATACATACATATATGTATATATATATAATTATTTATATATTTATATATATTCATATACACATATACATATATACATATATATCTATATATATATATATATATATATATATATATATATATATATATATATATATATATCTTTCTCTCTCCCCTCTCCCCCTC
>BOPN01000026.1:530875-535875 GCA_017312705.2 Penaeus japonicus
TATAATAATGGTAAAACAGGGATTAGCGATGATATAACGATTTTGTGTCATCAGGATTACGTAATTCGTATGGTTATATAATATCAAAAACGATTAAACACATTTTGCATCGTAGAACCATTCTTAATTCATACCGTTTCTATATTTTGTATCATTATTGTTGCTTCTACAACGCGTGCAAGAATCGATATAACATATCTTTTATACAAACCTTGTGTTATATGACCCGAAAAATTAGAGTAATGCTCGAGCACATTTTCATATTGAGTTTAGGCTCGTCTCCCATAAGGTTTCCGTTTTCACTATGTTATGTATGTATTCTATATACTATGTATATATTATGCATATGTATGTATGTATTCTATACTATGTATATATGTATACTATGCTATATATGTATGTATATGTTTGTATCAAGTTTAGGCTCGTCTCCCTCAAGGTTTCCGTTTTCTATATGATTGTTTTCCTTTTTTAATTAATGGAGGGAATCGTTGTTTATGAATTTCGAAATGGTTTTAGAGGAGGTTGAACAAAAGCTTACTGGAAATTAATCCTAGACAAGAAAAAAGTTTGTTTAATCAAAAGTGGTTTTAAGAGGCAACAGTATTAGAAAAAAAATGTTATGAAGAACAAATATAAGATTATAGTTCTTGAGAAATACGTATATTTGAAAAAAAAATTATCGTAGAGGAAAAGACAGACAGAAATATTGACAAAAGTGATTCTGGAAGAAAAAAAGAAAAAGAAAAAGGAAAAGGTTTATAGAGAAAGGATAAATTACTGAAGAAATATTTCTGGAAAAAGATAGTTATTGAACATTTCAAGTGACATTCAGTCTAAAAGTATATCATATTTCCATTTTTCCCGTATTTCATCTTTATTATTTATTTATCTATTTATTATCATTTTAAAGCAAAACTTACTTTATTATTGAAAGTTCTTTGAAAGGGGGAGGGAGGAAGTGGAGTGGGAGGAGAATTAGAAATAAAGAAGACAAATGGAAGAGGAAAATGAGTAATAAATGAAGATGGTGATGTTGGAGGAAATAGAAGAAAATGAAGGAAATAGAAAGAGAAGATGAAAGAATAGAAGAAAACGAAGGAAATGGAACATGTATAAAATAGAAAAGAAGATGAAGAACGGAAAAGGAGGAGGCAGTGGAAAGAAAAGAAGAAATATAGTAAGGAAAATAAAAACGAGATAAAAAAATATATATATACAAAAAAAAGGAGACAGGAGAAAATCTATTAGCCAAGACAAGATATGAACAAGTCCTTTAATTTACTTTCACTATTCACTGTTCACCCATATTTTCCCTTACATTATATGCGAAATATTTAAGTTTATACAGTATATGTAGGATATAAACACGCGCCCATTTTGTTGTATGTGCGAAAAATCTGAAGTTTTGCAAAAATATTGCTCTTTAACAATGATAATGTTTTAGGAGAAAAAATACCTATATGTAAATCTGATTAAAACATATTTGTGATATTTATAGTTCTTGACTTCGAGAGGAAAAGGAGATAGACGGGAATACTAAAGAGATGGTGTTAATATGAAATGAGATATTTTGCACGTTGCCCACACAACATGGCAAAGTTGCAAAATTAGTTAGATACAATGTTGATATTTATGGAGTTCCTTAAAGCACCACGATTGAAAAATAAATGCATCTTGCACCTTTGTTTGCAACATAGCAACTCAAGTCATTCTGATGAAAATTTCCTGTTTTGTCATTGCCACAAGGAAACTAAAATTATATAATTTTTGTAACTAGATATTCTAATTGTCATCATTGTTCATTTTTTATTTACTTGTTTATGCATTTGTTTTTCTTAATGTTACCATTATCATCATTATTTTAGTTCCCTTCGTATTTTATTAGTTTTGAGAGGGAGGGGGAAGGGAACAGACTAGAATAGATTATAACCATTACCCTCTAATGTTAATATGCATGGCTGACGTATAGTAGCTACCATTGCCACTTACCTACCATAACCTCTTCGCTATCAATATAGAAACTACCATTACCACTTAAGTACCATGACCACTTAGCAATCAGTGTAACAATTACCATTACCACTTAACAATCAGTGTAACGACTACCATTACCACTTAAATAGCATTACCACTTTACTACCATTACCACTTAAATAGCATTACCACTTAACTATCAGTCACATTACCCACAATTTACCCCGAGAACAACCCGACTAGCTTGGAATTCCTTAGTCATCATTTTATATAACTCGTAAACACCCTTTTCCGGCTTGGATCTAAAGACAAAGTGACAAGGTTTGAAAATACAAGAGTGGCTCTGCTCTACACACTGGTTGTCTCGTTTCCATGGCAACAGGAGGTGTGGCGTGAGGCAAGGGGTGGGGAGGGGTGAGTGGGTGTTCGGGATGGGGGTAGGGGTGTGGGGTTGAGTGTGTGATAGGGGGGGGGGGGGTGGAGGATGGCTCTGTGTTGGAGGGGGAGGGGGCTTGTGCGTGTGTGTGTGTGTGTGTGTGTGCGCGCGCGCGCGCGCGTTTGTTATGTGATAATGATAGTGATAACAATAAGGATAATGTCAACAGGAATGATAGTGATAATAAATCTATATATATATGTATATATATAGATATAGATAGATAGATATTAGAGAATCTTGGCCTACACCCATTTAATATCTTCATTTATTTTCTTTGCTAAAAATGAGATAAATATCTGAAAAGAACTTTTGAGATTTTTTGTTTGCTCTTTCTTTCTCTCTCTTTTTCTCTACCTCTCCCTATCCCTATCTCTCTCTTCCTCTCATTCTTTATGTCTCTGTTTCTCGAAACCTCTGTCTATCTATCTATCTATCTATCTAAATATATATGTTATAAATTTCTCTCTCTCTTTCTCTCTCTCTTTCTCTTCATTCTCTCTCTCTTTTTCTCTCTCTCTCTCTCTCTCTCCCTCCCTTTCTCTCTCTCTCTCTCTCTCTCTCTCCCCCTCCCCCCCTCTCTCTCTCTCCCTCCCTTCTTTTCTCTCTCTCCCTTCCCCTTTCCTCCCTCTCTCTCTTTCCCCCTCCCCCCCTCTCTCTCTCTCTTTCTCTCTCTCTCTCTCTCTCGATTACTTACTGTTCTGTGTATAGATATACACCTTTCATTGCTGACTGGAAGCACATATAGAAACCTTTGTTACATAATCGTAACTTGAAGTGTTGGCTTTCAGAATGTGTGTGTGTGTGAGCCCGCCCGCCTGATTTTGCATGTGTGTCTGTGTATGAATATGCATACGTGTATATGTATAGTCTATCTCATTTTGAGTGTGTGTGTGTCAGTGGGAATTTATGCGTATACGTTTGTAAAATATGGATTTAGTCTTTAATATCGAAGGCGTCTTATCATCTAGTTAGTAGGTTAGTGAGAAAAGAAACAGCATTTAGTTAACTGTATAGCTTTTATTTACATGCAGGAAAATTATAATGGGAAAGGGAGGGGTAAAACCAGTCACTCATAGATGTAGCTTTAACGGCAATAATTTTCACACTTTCACAATGATCTTCTTTACGCAATAGTTATGAAAATATTATCCAATACAAAATATTTTTTATTTTTTTTTACAAGATAGACTCCATTTTTTTTTATGTATTTGTATTTTCCTGAATATGTCTTAAAGAAAATAGCACAAACCGTCACCAGGGTCTTATAACTTCCCTGACCTTACTGAGGGGGGGTTGGGTGGAGGGAGGGGGGGTCTATGGTCACCCAAGATAACCCACGTGACTCGCGCCAAGACTCACGCGAGGTTTTCTAACTCAGCGACATCTGACTCACGAATACGAGTCGTAGGAGAAGCTAAGACTCACGTGTACGCCTTCGACTCAACTAAATCAAAGGACTCGTGAATGTGGATCCCGGAATCTAGACTCATAACACGCCTCTGACTCACCGACTCATTTGACTCACCTGGACTCACGAGTGGTGCGATCCAAGAAGGTTTAAGAATCCAGAAACCAGGTGCCACGAGAGAATCAAAATGAAATAGGCTCGTCGACTTCTCTCGCGATGGGTAACGGACGCAAATATTTTCTCTTCTCTTTTTTTATTTTTCAAATTTCATCTTATCTCTACAGACGGAAAGTTTTATACGGTCGTTCGATCCTGTTTCTCGCACAATGGCCTTTGATCTTTCTGTCAAAATCCTCCGTTTAATTTTCTTGTTCTTGTAGACGGATTGAGGTTTTTGAATTTTTTGACCGTTACGGGCGTAGCATTTCAAATGGCAAGGAATCGTTGGGCGGTAAAGTTGCCTCCGATATATCGATGTTGTCGAGGTTTGTTGGTTTATATATACATACATACATACATATATGTTCGTATGCCTACATGTATGTATGTGTATATATATATACATATAGATAGTATTACTTATTTATTCATTATCTATATCTATATTTATATTTATATTTATATATAAGTATATGATCTCTTTATATAACTCATTCATCTGTTTAAACTTAATTTAGTCTTCGTATTGGAAATATATCCTTTTAAAAAATATATCACAATATTCATCTCCGTCTCAACAATGCATCTTAATAAATTTATCTCGATAGATTTCTCTTAACAATTTCTCCTTAAAGTCTACAGTAAGACGGGTCGTTATTGCGTTGCTCAGAAAGTTGCGTTGAGATCGCTGGAGTTTTCTTTTTTTCAATTGATCTGTCAGTCTCACTATGTATATATAAAAACAAAAAACAAAAACAAAAAAAATCTTTCAGGTTAGACTACAGTACACTGCCGTACTTCCCTCGTACCTCTTTCCATTGTCACGTGACAAATCTTTTGTTTTTTTGTTTAATTTTTCTTCTTCGAAAGTTAGACCTCTTAGATATAAATCAACCGAAACAAGTAAGGAACTAGCATACACGCTCTAAGGTTGTTTATCGCAACAATTAACAATCAATTTATTCTCCACTACGCTAGGCCGACGGGGCTTGTCGGGCCCTGCTTAAAATTACTCTT
>BOPN01000026.1:543375-560875 GCA_017312705.2 Penaeus japonicus
TTCCGGAAATCCTCGTCCCTGCCTGCGAGAGGGAACCAACCCATTGAAAATCCTGAAAGATGGCGGAACTGGCACGATCATCCTTTCGCGCAGGAAACTCGCTCGGACGTCAGGATGTAGGATGCTGCCTGTGATGAGGGACATCCCCCCGTGGTACATCCTTATATGGGAGGGAGAGGGGGAGATTGAGAGGGAGGGGGGGGGGTTGGAAGGGTGGAAGGAGGCGTAAGGTAGTTACCTCTTTACTTCCTGATTAGGTGTTACGCTCGTTTGCTTGCTCTTGATTGCTCGTTTGGTTGTTAAGGATGGTTGGTTGGTTGTTGGTGGTTAAGGATGATTGTTTGGTCGTTAAGGATGATTGTTTGGTTGTTAAGGATGATTGTTTGGTTGTTAAGGGTGGCTGTTTGGTTGTTAAGGGTGATTGTTTGGCTGTTAAGGATGGTTGTTTGGCTGTTAAGGATGATTGTTTGGTTGTTAAGGATGGTAGGTGGTGGTTAAGGATGGTTGTTTGGTTGTTAAGAATGGTTGTTGAATTTGCGAGTAGATTATAAGGGTAAGCTTGGATTTCTATTGAAGAGCAGGGCTGTGTTTATTAAAATTATATTGCATTATAATTAGATTGCAATGTATTAATTAGTTTGCATTTTTCATAGAGTTGGTAATTTGTATTTAGATTAGAGTGCAATGTTTTCATAAGCCAGTACTTTTACGCTAGTTTTTTTTTTTTTTTTTTTTTTTTTTTTTTTTTTTTTTTTTTTTTTTTTTTTTTTTTTGTCTCTTTGTAATGAAATTTGTTTGCAATCATTTAACAAGGCTGTATCATAAATAGCATAATCACCATATGTTAAAACCTCTATTTCTTCTCTCTATTTTAATTCTTGTAACTTTATCAATTGTCGAGAATTAGTTCCACTAGGTTTTTTAATTCACATACTCGACCATAAAGGAAAAAAACAGGAAAATTGAATTCAAAAGGTTGAAAGTTAGAAACAGTCATGCGTTTAACTTGTCATGCACGCACGACTTCACATGTTATGCCATGAGCGAGTCTTCCGAGAAAACGAAAGAAGACAGAACGTGAACAGAGTCATGAAAATTAATAATGGTCAAAGGAGAAATAAGAAAGAGAGAGAGAGAGAAAAAAAAATATATATATATAAGGTATACGTGGATAGATTGTTAGATGAATATAGGTAATTGTATGTTTGTAGGTGTGATATTGTTGGAATATAAGAACATGGTACTCTTATTCGAAATCACACACATATACAAACAAACACACAGACAAACAAGTAAAGAAACAGAAACACTCAGCAATAGATACACACACAAACTGCAACACACACACACACACACACACATACACACACACACACACACAGAGTCCCATACGTGTTTGAAAGGTTTCAACTGCAACTGCTTAAGTGCATGCAAGAAACAGCGCCATGTCATTCCCTCCCTCCCTTCCTCTCTCTCTCTCTCTTCCTCTCTCAACTCCCCCCCCCTTTCCTTCTCCTCCTCCCTCCCCCCCTCTCTCTCTCTCTCTCTCTATCTCTCTCTCCCTCTCTCTCCTTCTCCCTCTCCCTCTCCCTCCCTCCCTCCCACCCTCTCTCTCTCTCTCTTTCTCTCTCTCTCCCTCTCTCCCTCTCTCCCTCCCTCTCTTCCTCCCTTCCTCCCTCTCTCCCTCTTTTCATCCCATTTCCTCCCCCTCCCTCCCTCCTACCCCCACCCCCCCTCTCTCTCTCTCCTCTCTCCCTCCCTCTTTCAATCCCTCTCCCTCTCCCTATCTCCCCCCCCTCTCTCTCTCTCTCCTTCCCTCTCTCCCTCTTTCCATCCCTTTCCCTCTCCCTTCTTCTCTCCCTCCCACCCCTCTCTCTCTCTCTCTCTCTCTCGAAACCCGAGTCTTGAGGCAGTTCTGTGCAATTCACCGTCACTGGATAGTGCTTATGCATAGCGCCGCCCGTTGCCTGTACTTTGTTATTCCCACGTGCATTAAACAGGTGGGGGTGGGGGAAGGGGGGTTGGGATTTGATGGGGGTAAAGGAGGAGGGGGAAGAATGAGTGGTGGGGCGGGGGGAGAAAGTGAGGATGAGAGAGAGAGGGAGGGATGGAGGGAATGAGAGAGAAAGAGAGAGAGAGAGAATGGTGGTTGGAGATGGGATGGGAGAGAGGGAGATGGGGAGATGGGGAATGAGAGGGAAGGAGAGAGATAGAGAGAGATAGAAAGAGAGAGAGCAATTCGCTCTGTACATATTCAACATTACTTAACGAACTTTACACTTAACTCCCAGACTTCACAAACACTCAGGAGGTTGCAATAGTTAACGTGATCAATATTGCACGCTTTAGTTGCACATTTCTATTTCAACTGTACTGGACAAACACTTATATTATTTACCGTAATTAATTAGATGAATATTTATTGTTTTTTAGTCATGGTGGCTATATTCGGTTAGTTGCTTTGTTTGCTTGTTTGTTTGTTCTTCGTCTTTCGGTTTCGAAATATATTTGTCTCCCTTTCTTGTCCCCCCCCTAGCCCTTCCCTTCCCCCCTCCTCCCTCCCTCCCTCCCTCCCCCCTCGTTCCGTTTTCTTTATTCCCTCCTTTATTTTCCGTATTTCCTTCCTTCCCTCTCTTCCCTTCCCTCCCTCCCCCTTCCCTCCCCCCCTCGCGCAAATTCCCCTTGCCATATCCCCTCCCTCACCCACCCTCCCTTTCCTTTCATACCCCTCCTCCATAACTCTCTTCCCTTCCGTTCCCTCCTCGTACCAACGCCCCTTCCCTTCTCACTAAATCTCTCATCCTCATATCCCTTCCTCTCCTTCTCCCTTATAACCCTATTCCCTTTCCCTCCCCTCCCTTACTCATAACTTCTCCATATCTCTCACTTCTATACCCCTCTTCCCCTCTCCTTCCTCCCTCTCCATACCCCTCTTCCCCTCTCCTCCCTTCCCCTCCATACCCCTTTTCCCCTCTACTCCCCTCCCCTCCCCTCCCCTTCCCTCCTCTGGTATCGATCCCAAAGGAGGTATTCATTACCTAACTTAGAACTATGCCACACACACACACACACACACACACACACACACAAGCCTACTCTGCCTTTCTCAAGAGGGGAAAAAAGGGGAAAGATATTCACGCTTATATGCTTAAAAAAATGGTCTGTATGCCTTTATAACTCTGTCGGCATATCGGGATAGAAATATTGATAACTATTTATCTATGTGGGTATCTATCTCTCTGGTTATCTATTTATTTGTTTGATTGTCTGTCTGTCTGTCTACGTGTCTATTCAACTATCTATCTGTCTGTCTATTTATCTTCCGCTATCAGTCTATCTTTGTGAGTGAGTGTGAAAGTGCGAGTAAGAGTAAGAGTGAGAATGAAAGTGAGAGCGAGAGAGTGTGTGTGTGTGTCTGTGTATGTGTGTGTATGTGCAAGTGAGTGAATAAACGCAATCGAATAAACACACACGAAACACATAAGTCCTTCCAGACCATAAGTAATACCACCTCCATGTATCTTATCCACCCCCCCCCCTCCCCACCCCACCCCACCCAAAAAAAAAACAAAAAAAAAACAGTAACACTTTATGTCTCGCGAATTCTCATAATGGCCATACCAGAATAACACCCCATTCTATCTTATCATTTACACTGAATATCGCAGACAGAACGACCTCCCAGAGATGTGAAAGAAATACAGTCAGGAATCGTAAAGAAAACGGAGGTACTCGAGATACAACGGAGACTGTGTTTTTCCTGTTTTTTTTTATTTTTTATTTTTTTTATTTCTTTTTTTTTTTAGTATTACAAGGAATAGTTTGTTTTGTTTTGTTTTGTTCAGTATCATAAGGATTTGTTTTCAGTATTAGAAGGAATATTTTATTTTGTTTTGTTTTGTTTTGTTTTGTTTAAATCAGTATTAGATGGAAAATAAGAAGGGGAAGTCTTGCACGAAATGAAGGAAGGAAGAAAGAGAGGAAGAAGAAGAAAAAGATGAAGAATAATAAGAAGTAGTAGAAGAAAAAGAGGACAGGATAAAAAGAAATGAAGGAGAAGAAAAAGGTGAAGACGAAGACGAAGAAGAAGAAAAAAAAAAAACGAGACGATAAATATACATGAAGAAGAAGAAAAATAAAGACAATAAAAAGTAGTAGATAGTTTATAGATAAACAGTAGATAGATAGATATACAGGTAGATAAATCGATCGACAGATTAGTAGAGAGATAGATAGATGGGTATATAGACAAGCAGATAGATAGATAGACACATATAATAGATCGACCGATCGACAGATAGATGGATGTATAGAGGGACAGATACACACACACACACACACACACACACACACACACACACACACACACACACATGCGCACACACCCTAGGCATTCAGTACAGGAACCCCGGTGAGGATAACAGAAAATGGAATATTCGTATAAATAGGATTGAAGGATGAAGCTTTTGAAGGATTTCAAAGGATCTGAAGGGGAAGTAAAGCTGGATTGAGGGAAAGACAAGGGGGGGGGAAGGGGAAGAGAGGGGAAAGTGGGAGAGAGGAGGGGACAGAGGGGATAGGAAGGGGATGGGAAGGGAAGGGAAGGGAAAGTGGGAGAGAGGAAGGGAGGGAGGAGATGAGAAGGAGGAAAGGGAGGGGTTGGGAAAGTGGGAGAGAGGAGGGGACGGAGGAGATGAGAAGGGGAAGGAAGGGAAGGGAAGGGAAAGTGGGAGAGAGGAGGGGAAGGAGGGGGTGGGAAGGGAAATGAAGGGAGGGGAAGGGAATGTGGAAGACAGGAGGGCAGGGAGAGGAAGAGAAGGGAAGGAGAGAGACTCGAGGGATAAGGGAGAGGGAGGTGAGGGGGAGGGAATAAAGTAGAGAGAGTAAGCAAAAGAACGGAAGGGGAGGAAGGGAAATGAAGGGAGGACAGAGAGAGGTAAGAGAAGCTAAGTGTAACGGAAGGGTGGGAAAGAAATGGGCTAGAAAGGTAAAAAAAAAAAGGGGGAAAGTAGGGGAGGGGGACGAGTGGTAAGGGGAAGGGGGTAATTCACACCTACATCGTAAGTGGATTGGAAAAGAACTTAGAACATTACTGAAGTGTATTTTAGTGCAAAAAAAGAATACGAGGAAAAAAATAAAAAATAACAGAACAAAAGAGAAATGAGAATGAGAGAGGAGACACCAATAACAGAGAAAAGAAAGAATAATAAGTCGAAAATGACCATAGAGCAATAGTAGAGATGACAGATCAGAGAAGATAGGAAAAGAAAGAAGAAGAAAAAGATGCATAATAGAACACAAAAGAGAAGAACAGGAACAACACAAGAACAACACAACATAGGACACAAGAAGAAGAGGAAGAACGAAAGAACACAAAACAGAAGAACACAAGAAGGAGAAGAAGATGATGAGTAACAGAATAACACAAGAAGAATAAGAACACAAGAACACCGAACACAAGAAGAATAAGAGAGAAAAACGAAAAAAAAAGAAAGAAGAAGAAAAACAAGACGAAAAACAAAATAACACAAAAAAGGAGAACAGAAACAACACAAGAACAACACAAGAACAACACAAGCCACCCCCAAAGAACACGTGAGAGAACAAGTCTTTGCCTGGACTCCTCCAAAGGTGCCGGTGTGTCTGCGGGCGGGTGGGCGGGGGAGACTGACGGGCCTGCCTCCGACGCCCGTTTCTGCCGAGTATTGATCTCATCTCGGCCTGGCTGCTAATGAGATCGGGTGGGGCTATGGGGGGCTATGGGGGTGTATGGGGGGCTATGGGGGGGTGTATGGGGGGGCTATGGGGGTGTATGGGGGGAGGGAGGGGGTATGGGGGTGTATGGGGGAGGAGGAGGAGGGGTGTATGGGGGGCTATGGGGGTGTATGGGGGAGGAGGAGGGGGATGTATGGGGGGGAGGGAAGGGGTATGGGGGATGTATGGGGGGAGGGAGGGGGTATGGGGAGGGGGAGGTGGGAGAGGGGGTGGATGTATGGGGAGAGGGAGGGGGTGGATGGGGGAGGTGTGTATGGAGAGGGGGAAGTGGGAGAGGGGAGAGGGAGGAGGGTGGAGGGGGAGGGTGTGTGTGTGTGTATGAAGGGGGGGGGGTTAATGGGAGTGTATGGGGAGAGGGGAAGAGGGGAGAAGGAGGAGGGGCGTGGGGGGAGAGGGGATGTATGGAGAGCGAATGTGGATAGTAGGGGAAAGGGGTGTGGATGGGGAGGGGGTTTAGGGAGGGGGGTGTATGGTGTAGGGGGGGGATCAAGGAGGAGAGGTGGGGTTTGTATGGGTTTATGGGTGTGGGGAATAAGGGGGGGGGAGGATATGGGTGTACTGGGAGGGGAGGCAGGGGTGTGTGGATAGGGGAAGGGAATGCATGAGTTGATGGGGGGACATGGATGGGGGAGGGAGGGGAAGGGGGTGAGTGTGTGAGTGTGTGTTTTCAAATCAATTTCAATAACTGTAACAAAACACACGTATCTACAAACCAAACAAACAAACAAATAAAGACTTCAGATACATATATATTTCCCCCAGACTTACGTAACGAAGAGTGAGGGAAACATGGCTTGTGTTTTACGCATAATCAACGGCCAGCGACTGCACGCACATTAATCTTTATATCGCATTACGGCTGAATTGTGTGTGTGTGTGAGAGGGAGAGGGAGGGAGAGGGAGGGAGGGAGGGATAGGGAGAGGGAGAGGGAGAGGGAGAGAGGGAGAAGGAGGAGGGAGAGGGAGGGAGGGAGAGGGAGGGAAGAAGGAGAGATTTTACGCATAATCAACGGCCAACGACTGCACGCACATTAATCTTTATATCGTATTACGGCTGAATTTTGTGTGTGTTTGGGAGGGAAGGAGGGAGAGGGAGGGAGGGAAGGGAGAGGGAAGAAGAGGGAGGGAGGGAGAGGGAGGAGGAGAGGGAGGGAGGGAAGGAGAGGGAGGGAGGAAGGGAGAGGAAGGAGGAGAGGGAGGAAGGAGGAGAGGGAGGGAGGGAGGAAGAAGGGAGGAGAGAAAGAGAGGGAGGGAGGGGAGAGAGAGAGAAAGGGAGGGAGGGAGAGAGGGATGGAGGAAGGGAGAGGGAGAGAGGGAGGAAGGAAGGAATGGAGAGAGAGAGAGAGAGAGTGTGTCTGTGTGAGAAAGATAGATTTATGGGGACAGAGTATTTTCTGGTGTGTGGGCGGAAGAAAGAAAGTGTGCATGTGTGTTTTCAAGCCGTGTTTTGTACATATATTTGCTTATATGATATATTGGCAATATTATCCGTACATTTCTTTGTCAAACATTGTTTATGTATTCGCGTATTTTACGTACAATTGTGTCTATACGTCTCTGAAGTTTGCACGTTTGCATGACCTTAATATATTCTATTGTTAATGCAAATTCAGGGCTGTATCTATGTGCCTGTGCAAATGCGTGTGTTTTGTGCCATAACACAAACATATTTTCCATTTGCTGCATTTTCTTTTGTTCGAGTTTTGGCGTTGAAAAAGGAGGCCTTTCATATCCATAAAGTTTAAATCCCCGATACACTTTGAAAGCATAAACTTAAATCTGCTGGCTTTGAAGTTTCCAAAGTATTTTTTTTTTTTTTACGTCAAAGAAAAACAAAAGCCTACCGGAGAGTCAAATCAGAATCCCTTTTCCATAACTTCATTTATTCTCAATTTTATATATTTTTTATCGATATTCTCTACTCTTCCATCTCTTCTTTCTTTAATATCTATAATCTAATCATCTATATCGCAAGTTATCCTTCACATTCGATCTACGTTCAAAATCCTAGTACGTTTATGAATGGACGAAGGATTTGTTTTGATTTTAGTGGTGTAACCGACCCCGCTGAATCTTTCCCTCCAAAACGAGACACGAATTGATACTTTTCTGAACAGTTTATAAACAGTGATATTTATTGAAGTACATTTTTCATCCTAAAAGTAGGCTTTGCTTGAAATTTAGCGTTACAAGCTAATGCCGATGAACCCCCCTCCCCCACCCCTCCTCCACACAAATAATAATAATAATAATAATTAATGAAAAAATAAAAATGTCATATCTTCGAACAACTATACTTCCTTTAGTTTCGTTATTTGAAGAAAGAGGAAGATCTCTTTTGATATCAGACCCCCTCTCCCCTCCCCTCTTCCCCCCCCCAAAAAAAAAAAAATTAACGAAGACATTATCTACACTCCGGACAACAACATCTTCATTAGTTGGTCCGTTTCACGCTAGAGGGAGAATCTTGCGTTAATTAGTGGAGCTTCGCATTATGAGATCAGATTTCAGGAATTATTAGGCGGTAGTTATGGATCACTTTAAGGTATTTTGTGATTTTGTTTTTTCTTGATTTTTGTTGCAGAGGTTGTGTTCGAGTATTTATTTTTATCTGTGATTCTGACTTTTTATTTGTTTTGATTATGTATATATATGTATATATATATATATGTATATATATATATATATATACATATGTATATGTATATGTATATATATATATATATATATATATATATATATACATAGATAAATATATATGTAAATGTATATATATATATATATACATATATATGTATATATATATATATATATATATATATATATATATATATATATATATATATATATATATGTATGTATATGGTGTGTGTGTGTGTGTGTGTGTGTGTGTGTGTGTGTGTGTGTGTGTGTGTGTGTATGTGTGTGTTTGTATATGTATATGTATTTATCTATATACATATGCACATAGATAAATACATATATAGATGGATGGATAAATAGATAGATAGATGGGTCAGAGAGAAAGAAAGAGAGAAAGAGAACGAAAGAGAGAAAGAGAACGAAAAAGAAAAAGAGAAAGAGAGAGAGGGATGAGGAAAGAGATGCACAGACAAACAGACCCACCCACACCCACCCCCACCCACCCACACACAAACACATACTGAACCAGCCCCCCCCCCCCCCCCCCCCCCGAGCGATCAAAACGCAATGACAGCTTTGAAGCAAGCACAGTAAAACACCCCCCCCCCCCCTCCTCATTTCACCTCATTACCGCAAGGCAAATCTAGCGAGGACTTTGCGGCCGCCAAACTCCGTGTCAATTTGCATACGTAATAATCCAATAGGTTGCCAGTTAATGTATTCATATCTGGAGTGTGGCGGGGGGGTGGGGGGGTGGGGGGTGTTTCATCTGATTGGCGTGTCTATGACTTTTGTGGTATTAAATGGTACGTATGTGGTATTTAAGGATGTTAATTGAGTCATGTTGATGTTGCGATGTTGTATGTTGAAGGGATGTTTTTTGTTTGTTTTTCCTCTGCTTGTCTTTTATTGAAATGGATGTTGTATTTAGTCGTGTTTATGAATGTGGTGAGTTTCAGGATATTTAGGTTCAGTTCTTGACATAATTTAATTTCTCTGCGAAGATAAACTCGGATAAAAAAAATGAAAAAAAAGGTGAAGTAGAAGTGTATTTTTAAAAAATATATGTTTTTTTTTTTCTCTCTCTCTCTCCTTTATCCTCTTTCCTGCTCTTTCCTCCTCCACACCCTCCTTCTCCTCCTCCTCCCCCCGTCTGTCGATAGAGGATATTACTTCGGGAATTTTATCGTCAATCTGAAGGTCACGTTCGTCATGCCACATTGTGTGCGTGTGTGTGTGTGTGTGTGTGTGTACGTGTGTGTGTGTGTATGGGTAAATAGTGTGGTGGGAGGGCGTTGTGTGTGTGTGTGTGTGTGTGTGTGTGTGTGTGTGTAGTGTTCTCGTGCGCGTATGTGTGTATATGTACATACATGTGTACACCAGTACGCATGAAAATTCGAACTCACACATACGATTTTTCTAAGTGTATATATTTACCCTTATACAAGTCCTACATTTCATTTATCTATACACCGATATATTTGCTATTAAATATACCTTTATATATGTAAATAAAATGAACTATAGGAGTAAGATGGGAGCGAAAGAGAGAGGCCGCGAGAGAAAGAGAGAGAGAGAGAGAGAGAGAGAGAGAGAATGAGCGAGCGAGAAAGAGAGAGAGAGAGAGAGAGAGAGAGAGAGAGAGAGAGAGAGAGAGAGAGAGAGAGAGAGAGAGAGAGAGAGAGAGAGAGAGAGAGAGAGAGAGAGAGAGAATGAGCGATCGAGAAAGAGAGAGAAAGAGAAAGAGCGAGCGAGCGATATATATAGAGAGAGATATATAGATAAGAGAGAGAGATATAGATAAATAGATAGATAGATAGAGAGAGAGAGAGCGAGAGAGAGAGAGAGAGAGAGAGAGAGAGAGAGAGAGAGAGAGAGAGAGAGAGAGAGAGAGAGAGAGAGAGAGAGAGAGAGAGAGAGAGAGAGAGAGAGAGAGAGAGAGAGAGAGAGAGAGAGAGAGAGAGAGAGAGAGAGAGAGAGAGAGAGAGAGA
Organism: Penaeus japonicus; assembly: GCA_017312705.2. NCBI lineage: Eukaryota > Metazoa > Arthropoda > Malacostraca > Decapoda > Penaeidae > Penaeus > Penaeus japonicus. Next base: position 553,785 of record BOPN01000026.1, read on the forward strand.
GAGAGAGAGAGAGAGAGAGAGAGAGCGAGAGAGAGAGAGAGAGAGAAAGAGAGAGAGAGAGAGAGAGAGAGAGAGAGAGAGAAAGAGAGAGAGAGAGAAAGAGAGAGAGAGAGAGAGAGAGAGATGAGAAAGAGAGAGAGAGAGAGAGAGAGAGAGAAAGAGCGATCGAGAGAGAGAAAGAGAGAAACCCGATGCGGATGCCAAAAATACCAAGGTAGACCCAAGGAGCAGAGAGATAGGCCTACACATTATTGATCCGCGAGCGCCGTGACATTTTACGGACCTGAGGAAGTCCTGCCTCATGCTTGCTCAGTCCTTCTTGGCTTGCTCTCTCTTTCGCTCTCTTTCTCTTTCTTTCTTCCTTTCTTTCTTTCTTTCTTTTCTCTCTCTCTCTCTCTCTCCTTCTCCCTCTCCCTTTCCCTCTCCCTCTCCATTCCCCCTCCTCCCTCCATCTCCCTCTCCCTCTCCTTCTCCCTCTCCCTTTCCCTCTCTCTCTCCATCCTCCCTTCCTCCCTCCATCTCTTTCTCCCTCTCCCTCTCCCTCTCCTTCCTCCATCTCCCTCCATCTCTTTCTCCCTCTCCTTCCCCTCTCCATCTCTCTCCATCCCTCTCCCTCTCCCTCTCCCTCTCCATTCCCCCCTCCTTCCTCCATCTCCCTTCCTCTCCCTCTCCCTCTCTTCCCACCCTCTTCCCTCCCTCTCCTTCCCCTCTCCCTCTCCCTCCATCCCCTCTCCCTCTCCTTCCCCTCTCCATCTCCCTCTCCCTCTCCCACCCTCCTCCCTCCATCTCTTTCTCCCTCTCCCACCCTCTTCCCTCCTTCTCCTTCCCCTCTCCCTCTCTCTCCATCCCTCTCTCACCCTCGCACTTCATGCCAAGAATTGCGAGGGAAGCGTTCTAGACTTCCTTTCGGATTCCTTCCTGAGTGGCAGCGGTCTGGGGGAGAAAACGTCAGCAGAAGGGAGGAAGGGTGAATGGGAGAGAGGGGGTGGGGTAGGGAGGGAGGGAGGGAAGGGTGAATGGGAGAGAGGGGGTGGGGTGAGGGAAGGGAGGAGGAAGTGAGTGGGAGAGAGGGGGGGTGGGGTGGGGAGGGAGAGAGGAAAGGAAGAGAAGAGAAAGAGGAGAGGGGGGGTGGGATGGGGAGGGAGGAAGGAGAGAAAGAGAGAGAGAGGGGGGGGGGGGGGGGGAGGGAGGGAAGGAGAGAAAGAGAGAGAGGGGGTGGGGTGGGGAGGGAGAGAGAGGAGAGAGAGAGAGGGGGGGGGGAGAGAAGGAGAGAGGGAGAGAGAGAGAGAGAGTGAGGGGGTGGGGTGGGGAGGGAGAGAAGGAGAGAAAAAGAGAGAGAGTGAGGGGGTGGGGTGGGGAGGGAAGGAAGGGTGAATGGGAGAGAGGGGGTGGGGTAGGGAGGGAGGGAGGGGGTGGGGTGGGGAGGGAGGGAAGGAGAGAAAGAGAGAGAGGGGGTGGGGTGGGGAGGGAGGGAAGGAGAGAAAGAGAGAGAGGGGGTGGGGTGGGGAGGGAGGGAAGGAGAGAAAGAGAGAGAGGGGGTGGGGTGGGGAGGGAGGGAAGGAGAGAAAGAGAGAGGGAGTGAGGAGGTGGGGTGGGGAGGGAGAGGGAGAGAAAGAGAGAGAGAGAGAGAGGGGGTGGGGAGGGAGGGAGGGAAGGAGAGAAAGAGAGAGAGGGGGTGGGGTGGGGAGGGAGGGAAGGAGAGAAAGAGAGAGAGGGGGGGGGGGAGGGAGGGAGGGAAGGAGAGAAAGAGAGAGAGAGAGGGGGTGGGGTAGGGGGAGGGAGAGGGAAGGAGGAGAGAAGAGAGAGTGAGGGGGGGGTGGGGAGGGAGGGGGAGGGGAAGGAGAGAGAGAGAGAGAGAGAGGGGGGGAGGGGGAGGGAAGGAGGGAGAGAGAGAGGGGGGTGGGATGGGGAGGGGGAGGGAGGGAAGGAGAGAAAGAGAGAGAGGGGGTGGGGAGGGAGGGAGGGAAGGAGAGAAAGAGAGAGAGGGGGTGGGGGAGGGAGGGAGAGAGAGAGAGAGAGAGAGAGAGGGGGGGGGGAGGGAGGGAGGGAAGGAGAGAGAGAGAAAGAGAGAGGGGGGGGGGGGGGGGGGGGGAGGAAGGGAAGGAGAGAAAGAGAGAGAGAGAGAGGGAGGGGGGGGGGAGAGGAGGGTGAGAGAGAGAAGGAGAGAGAGAGAGAGAGAGAGGGGGGGGGGGGGGGGAGGGAGGGGAAGGGAAGGAGAGAAAGAGAGATGGGGGGTGAGGTGGGGAGGGAGGGAAGGAGAGAAAGAGAGAGAGAGAGGGGGTGGGGTGGGGAGGGAGGGAGGGAGGAGAGAAAGAGAGAGAGGGGGTGGGGAGGGAGGGAGGGAAGGAGAGAAAGAGAGAGAGGGGGTGGGGAGGGAGGGAGGGAAGGAGAGAAAGAGAGAGAGGGGGTGGGGAGGGAGGGAGGGAAGGAGAGAAAGAGAGAGAGGGGGTGGGGTGGGGAGGGAGGGAAGGAGAGAAAGAGAGAGAGGGGGTGGGGTGGGGAGGGAGGGAAGGAGAGAAAGAGAGAGAGGGGGTGGGGTAGGGAGAAGAAAGAGAAAGAGAGTAAGAGAGCGAGAGGGGAGGGGGGGTTATGAAGTACACCCAAACACTTCAGAAACGAAGGAAATGAGAAGAGCGAAACAAAAGGGGCTAACTCGCTGTTCATTCTTTGGCCTGAGGTGACAGCTTTTCTGTCGCTCAGAGACTTTACAGGAAGTCAGCTTGAGGTCACGTGACTGTGCTATCAAAGTCATTGGCTCTAAGGGGGGGAAGAGTTGGCCTCGAGGGACCCTCCGTCGTAAGGTCATCGAATCGTGACCTCTCTCTCGCTCTTTCTCTCTCTTTCTCGCTCTTTTTCTTTCTCTATTTCTCTTACTCTCTCTCTCTCTCTCTCTCTCTCTCGCTCTCGCTCTTTCTCTCTCTCTCCCTCTCTCCCTCTTTCCCTCTCTTCCTCTCTCTCTCTTTCCCTCTCCCTCTCCCTCTCCCTCTCCCTCTCTCCCTCTCTCCCTTTCCCCCTCTCTCTCCCTCTCTCCCTCTCTCCCTCCCTCCCTCCCTCCCTCTCACTCTCCCTCTCCTTCTCCCTCCCTCTCTCTTTCCATTTCCATATCCACGCCAATTTTATTTACACCTTCTAACATCCACCCTTACTCCGATTACCCCCATTCCTTCCATATCTTTATCAAATGCACCACATTTTCCTCAAAATCATTGCCAAGACCGTAATTGAAGTCAAGTCTACGATAATATCACACTGCAATCGAAATTATAGCGTGGAGATCTGACGTCCATGCAGAAAGTAGGTCGGTCGATCTAGCGTATGAGCTGAGGATTCCATAGCACGGCTGAATCTAAATATAGAATGCTATTACTTAGATGGAACTCTGTCATAGATCATATACGCAGGGAATGCTTCTTTTATATGTGTGTGTGTGTGTGTGTGTGTGTGTGTAGGCATGTATATAAACATGTATATGATGTATGGTAATGTATATAAGAATAATATATGAATTATTATATATAATGATATGAATATAAGAGAAGGAGAAGAAGGAGAGGGAGACAGGAAAGGGGCGAGGTAGGGAAGGAGGGAGAGGATGAGATGGAGAAAGAGAGAGAGAGAGAGAGAGAGAGAGAGAGAGAGAGAGAGAGAAAAGAAAGAAAGAGAGAGAGGGCGAGAGAGGGGGAGGAGAAGGAGAGGAATACCCCCTAAAAAAATTAACGTATTTCTGAATCATCTTATTATAGCGAATCCCGCCTTTCAGCGACAACATCAACCAGCAGCGACCTTTGCCTAAAGGCCACCATGAATCATATATTCGTCTAAGGCCATAGACTATCTTTGTGCCACACGCGATCAATAGTATAACCGGCAGCCCGTACCGTTGGGAGGCCAGCCAGACATCTCGGCGGCATAAATCTACGGAGAGCGCACGCCAGATTTCACTGTGTTTGGTGGTCTTTTTTTTTGTATCACGGATTTCTGATATTCAGTGTGATTTGATTATATCAGAAGACTTTTAGGTGGCGGAGGTCTACGGGAAGCATACACCAGGTATCGAGGTGTCCTTTATGATCATGTATTTTTACTATATTATAAAATATAATAATATTATAAAATAAGTTACCCGGAATGAGTTAAATAAAGGACTAAAACGAAACAAAACTTCTTCGTCATGTTCATCTCCGGCTAAGAACTCGTCTTGCTTCCTTTACGCCTCATCTTTTTTTGTGAGGTTCCCGATCCCTTGTTTTTCCTCCTCATTTTACTTCATATTTTTTACTCATTTTCTGCCGCAGTTCTTCCTCGTTTCTGGTATCATTCTTCCCTATTTTCTTTCACACTTCGTTCTTATATTCTCTTCTCCTCATTCCTCATATTCTTTCATATTTCTTTCATTCTTCTTTGTCTTTTTACGTTCTCCTCCTTTTCCTATCATACTTCTTCCTCCTTTTTCTATCATAGTTTTACCTCATGTTCTTACGTGTTTCTTCCCCATTTCCTTTCACTTCAAAGAAAATTGGGAAATACGTAACAGCTAAGAGTTAACGTTAATGACTCGGAAGAAAATGATATGGTCGTTGTTATAAGAAAATGAGCGTTATCATTTATAAACAGACACGCATGCTAGTCTGTTTATTTTCATTTAATAGTTGCAGATATAGACGTGATATATATTGAGAAAATGAGAATGCGTACTTTCTCTTTATATCTCTGTCTATCTATCTATTTATCATCTCTCTCTCTCTCTCTATCTCTCTATCTCTTCATATATATATACATATATATATATATATATATATATATATATATATATATATATATATATATGTATATATATATATATATATATATATAAATAAATATATATATATATATATATATTTATATATATATATATATATATATATATATATATATATATATATATATATAACATATATATATAATATATATATATATATACATATAAATGTATATATGTATATATATATATATATATATATATAAAGATAGACATATATATATAAAGATAGACAGATAGAGACAGTCGTATCTTCACTTCACATATCACTCTTTCGACTCCACTCATCAAAAAAGATATCATCATCATTTTTTTCTAATCGTCACCATAATCATCAGTAACTCAGCATTTCTACATATCCTTCTTGTGCTACATTTATGATCGTTTCTGATTGTAATATTTACTTAAGTTAACGTGTATTCTGCATGTTGTTTGCAAGTTACCGGATTATTATAGAACACACGCTAAAAAATAAATAGATAAATAAAAGATAAATAGATAAATGAATAGATAAAATGAAACAAAAACAGCGGGAGTCAATAAACATAAAAAAAGTTATAATGAACGAAATGTTTATTCCCTCTTCTAATTAATTATATCAAATTGTGTTCACGATATTCTATTTACCTATTTACTTATCAATCCCCCATTCTAGCAATTATTTATCAATCTATTTATTCATTCATCAAATTATTCTAAATCTAGTTGTCAACTTTAATTTATTATCTGCCTAATTTTATCATTCCCACGCGAATAATAAATCCAGAATCTCTCTCAAAAAAAAATAATGATAATAATGATGATAATGATAATTATAACAAGAATTTATCTTAAAAAAAACTTCAATTTCCCATTCCCCAATTTTCCCGTAATTTGACAAAGCTCTCCTATGGATATATAGAAGGAGAGTCACAGCACTGCGCTTTATGGCCGTCACTTGTTTAATGTTTACATCCGCTGGGTCGGTTACACAGCGAACCTGCGCGAGTGGAGGGTCGAATCTGCCACTGACTAGCAGATTGTATACTCCTTTTGCATTTTGTTCTGCTGATAATTACTACTTTGTTGTTGAAAGAGAGCAATGTCTGTAACAGGTTTGTTCTATAATTTGATAAGAAGGTTCTATAATTTGATTTCGATATGATTGTTGTTAAATAACACCTTTTATCTTCTTCCTTTTCCCTATGATTTCGAAATCTAGGAAGCCCCCTCTCTTGTTTGTTGTTGCTGTTGTTGTTGTTGTTTTGTTTGTTATCTTCACTACCTCAACTTCCTCACCCTCCCCTCTGTCAAGTTCACTCGATTCCCCGTCAACCTTCTTCAAGGGACCTTCACCATCATCCCCCCCCCCCAAGCTCATCCCCACCCGTCTCTTATAGGCTCCCTCCCCCCTCAACCAAGTCCTCTAGCCTTCACCCCCCATCCCCCACATTTCCTTCAATTTCACCCTACGCTTGTAACCCCCTCCCCTTCACCCCCTCAAGCCCCCTCACCCACAACCCCTCATCAATTCTATCGTATCCTGAAGCTTCCTCCCCCTCATCCCCCTCAACTTCCCCCTCCCCCAGCCCACCCCCCCCTTCTTTTTCCCCCTTCAGCTGAAAATAACAAAAACAAAACACAAGCTCATGACCTACTAACTATACCTTCCACGCCCCCCCCTCCCCCCACGTCAACCAACACTTCAAAGAGGAAATCAATTCAACGCATCGGTCACCTCCCCCCCCCCCCACCTCCCTCTCTTTCCCCCCTTTTTTTTCTCTTCCCTTTTTTTCCTGCTCTTTTTTTTAATATTTTTCCTTCCCCTCTTTTCCTTCCCTTTCTTTCCTCTCCCTCTTTTCCCTTCTTTTCCCTTCCCTGTTTTACCTCCTTCACTTCTTCCTCTTTCCTTTCCTTCCCCTCTTTTTCTCTCCTTCCCCCCTACTTCTCTCCCCCTTTCCTCATTCCCTCTCTTTCTCTCCCCCCTTTTCTCTCCTCCATCCGTATTTTCCCTCCCCTCCCCCTCCCCTTACTTCCATCTCCCTCTCTCTCCCTCTCCCTCCCTCTCCCTACCCCTAACTTCCCTCCCCTCTTTCCGTCCCCCTCCCCCTCTATTTACCTATTTCCCTCCCCTCGCTTCCCATAACCCCCCCCAAAAAAAAAAAAAAAAAAAAAAAAAAAAGAAAGCTTTATCACACCCATCCGTAGAGGCTATTGTCCTGTTAGGGCGTGGACTGTGTGGGCGTGAGGAGACGGGCGAGTGGGGGAGGAAGGAGAGGAGGAGGAGGGGTTAGGGGAAAGAGGGGGGGGG
>BOPN01000026.1:568375-578375 GCA_017312705.2 Penaeus japonicus
GTAAATAGACGATTCTGTAGCAAGTAAATTAAAGTCTCTGTTGTGAGTCTGTGAATAAATGAGTAACGATAGAATTGTTGATTGTGTATCGTAAATCGTATCGTAAGGAAGATAAAGATAAATATGAATATAAAGAGAAGTAGAAGGATTAATAGATAATTTAGAATAGAATCGATAGATAAATAGATTATTTGAAAAATATAAAACATTCGATAGATTATTTGAAGTTACGTTAACGAAATTTGCTCTTGATTCAAGCAAACGAAACAAAGTTAAATAAAGTTTTGAAATGTGATTGAAAATAAAGTTACCGATAGATATAATGTAATATGAGTTGGTGTTTACATAGATTATTTTAAATGTTATTATTTTTTTCTTTCTCTATCTCTTTCTTTCCTCTATTCAACGTGTCGTCCATTCACATCCTTTGATTTACTTATTCATGATACTATTAACAAGGGAATGGCAGTAATAACAGGCGTAAGAGACATTATGCAAATATTTGAGATAGCGCATAGTAACATTTGCCAATTTTTTTTTATTTTCTACTGTCAGTATTCCTTTAAACTATAAAGGACTTTTCCTTTTTCTTGGTGGGTATTTCGTATCCTAATTTTAAAGATAATAATAAAAAGAATAAAAACATAAAAGACAAAATTTAACTACGCTCGTTTCCCCCCCGTTTTCTTTCTCACACGTAAATTTCTTTGAAAAAAATCAATATTCCTCCATCGTCCTCATTCACACCAGAGCCAACTCGTCACACACATGAGATCTCCATGCAAGAGATCGTCATGCAAAGCTCCTTCCACGCAAGAAATCATCATGCACGATACGTCATGGCAACCTACGACATATCAAACTTAATTGCCCAAGTTGAGCCATTGCAAGATGAAGTGAACATCGGGGAAAATGTCGATTGGCGCTCTTGTCTTAGAAAATGTTGCAATACTGATGTTGCAGAATAGAAAGGCGGGAAGGTAGATAGATATAAAAGAAATGGGAAGGTTGGAAAGTTGATAGGTATGTGTAGGTAGGTATATATGTATATGTGGATGAAGGAGGAGGAGTAGGAAGGAAGAAATGAGGAAGGGGTGAGGAGAGAAGGGAGAGGGGGAGGGGGAGGGGGAGAAGAAGAAAGGAGGGGGGGAGGAGAGGAGAGGAAATGGGAAAAAGACGAGAGGAGGAGGAGGAAAAGGGGAAAGGAAAAAAGAAAGAAAGAAAGAAGAAAGGAAAATAAAAGAGAAGAAAGAAGAGGAAGAGGAAAGGCGAGACGAGGCGAAGGAGAAGAGGGAAAAAAACATGATAGAAGGGGAACAGAGAGAGAGAGAGAGAAAGGAAGCGAATGGAACAAACAAACAGACAAAGACGTTTGATGAGTTCAAAGTTAGCCGAGATGTTGGGGGTAAAGTGGGGGGGGGATGAGGGGGCTCAGGAAAAAGGAAGATCAGGAGAAAAAAAAAAAAAAAAAAAAAGATAAAATAGAAAATAGAAAAATTAAAACAAAAAGAAAAGAAAACATTAAAAAAAACACACACACAAAAAAGAGATACAAAGAAGACCCCCTTCAAACCCCCATCCACCCAACCCAACCCCTCCAACCCCCACCCCAAAAAAGAAAAAAAAAAAAAAAAAAAAAAGAATTGAGATCTGCGTGCTGGCGAGTGCCTCTCCCTCAGGACTTCCTCCGAGTGCCTCCCGGGATAAGGCAGCAGCGAGGGCGGCGGCTGGAGGAGAGAGTGAGAGAGGCAGAGGAGGTAGGATAGGCAAACGCAGCCAACTCCCGGGCTTAAAGCTGTACGCCCATGGAGGTACAGGGTGGGTGGGCTTGGCGGGCGGGCGGGCGGGTGGGCTTGGCGGGCGGGCTTGGCGGGTGGGTGGGCTTGGCGGATGGATGGGCGGAAAGGCGGTGTTTAGCGTTGAGGGTTTTCTATTTTTGAAAAGTGGGTGGCATGGGCGTTGGATGGTGTTTGGTTTGGTGTGATCAGAGTGGGCAGGGTTGATAGGAGTGGGTGGAGTGAGGTGGGTTGATAGGAGTGGGTGGAGTGAGGTGGGTTGATAGGAGTGGGTGGAGTGAGGTGGGTTGATAGGAGTGGGTGGAGTGAGGGGGGTTGATAGGAGTGGGTGGAGTGAGGTGGGTTGATAGGAGTGGGTGGAGTGAGGTGGGTTGATAGGAGTGGGTGGAGTGAGGTGGGTTGATAGGAGTGGGTGGAGTGAGGTGGGTTGATAGGAGTGGGTCGGATCGGAGCCTGGGTTTGATAAGGATGGTGGAGAGATGGAGGTGGGTTGATATAGAAGGATGGAATGAGTGGAGGTGGGTGACTCAGGAGTAGGTGCTGGAATGGGTGGGTTTGACAGGAGAGTAGGTGAGTCAGCAGGGTTGAGAGCTGGGGATTGTAGGTTGGAGTCAGGCTGAGTTGGTAGAGATGGTGAAGTAGAGGTGGGTTGATAGGGTGTGGTGCTGGAGTGAGGTGGGTTGATAGGAGTGGGTGGAGTGAGGTGGGTTGATAGGAGTGGGTGGAGTGAGGTGGGTTGATAGGAGTGGGTGGAGTGAGGTGGGTTGATAGGAGTGGGTGGAGTGAGGTGGGTTGATAGGAGTGGATGGGTAAGGGTGGAGTTGATAGGTAAGGTGGAGTGAGGTGGAGTTGATAGGAGTGGGTGGTAAAGTGGGTGGTGGGAGATGAGAGTGATGGAGATGATTAAATGGGTTGATGATAGTGGATTGATAAGTGCGGTGGAGTGAGGTGGGTTGATAGGAGTGGGTGGAGTGAGGTGGATTGATAGGAGTGGGTGGAGTGAGGTGGGTTGATAGGAGTGGGTGGAGTGAGGTGGGTTGATAGTGATGGGTTGAGTGGAGAGTAAATTAAAATGATAAAAGTAATAACAATAAATGAATAAGATGAAAATAGATGAAATGAAATTAAAAATTGTATAACGATGTTCTTGATTATCAAAACATTGACTGTTTCCCTCTCTATCTACCGTTGCCTTTCCCTTTTTTTTCTTTTTTTTTCTTATTATTTTCGTAAAGAGAGGAGGAGGACGCTAGGGGTGTGAGGAAGAGGCAAGAGGAGGAGAAAGAGAGGTGAGTGGGAGCGAAAGAGAGGGAGAAGAAGGACAGAGGAGTTGAGAGAAAGAGAAGGGATGGAAATGGGGGTTGGATAGGATGAAAAGACTGTTAAAGAGATTAGGATAGAGAGAGACAGAGACAGAGAGAGAGAGAGAGAGAAGAGATAGATAGACAGAGAGCGAGAGTGAGGGAAAGAGAGAGAGAGAGAGGGAGAGAGCGAGAGAGAGAGTGAGGGAGAGAGAGAGAGAGAGAGAGAGAGAGAGAGAGAGAGAGAGAGAGAGAGAGAGAGAGAGAGAGGGAGAGAGAGAAAGAGAAAGAGACAGACAGACAGAGGGACTTACAAACAGACAGACAAACGGACAGACAGAGAAAGAAACATACACATAGACGCACAAACACAGAAGAGAGAGAGAGAGAGAGAGAGAGAGAGAGAGAGAGAGAGAGAGAGAGAGAGAGAGCGAGAGAGAGCGAGAGAGAGAGAGAGAGAGAGAGAGAGAGAGAGAGAGAGAGAGAGAGAGAGAGAGAGAGAGAGAGAGAGAGAGAGAGAGAGAGAGAGAGAGAGAGAGAGAGAGAGAGAGAGAGAGAGAGAGAGAGAGAGCAAGAAAGAGCGCGAGAGAGAGCGAGAGAGAGAGAGAGAGCAAGAGAGAGAGAGAGAGAGAGAGAGAGAGAGAGAGAGAGAGAGAGAGAGAGAGAGAGAGAGAGCGAGAAAGAGAGAGAGAGAGAGCGAGCGAGAGCGAGAGAGAGAGCAAGAAAGAGCGAGAAAGAGAGAGCGAGAGACAGAGAGAAAGAGCAAGAGAGCGAGAGAGACACCAATGCAGTCCCCTCCCAGAATTCCCCGCTATGGACAGTCGATATAATCCAGTCTTTCGCAAAATTTGCAATCAGCTTAATCACGGGAATGGATACCGAGATTGGTTGCTGAGTGGCGCTGACGCCGTGAGATAATGGCATCTCTGCATGTCTGTTTGTTTTTTTGGTTGTTTGTTTTGGTTGCATGGGGGAGGGGGTCGAGGTCTGTTTGTTTTTTTGGTTGTTTGTTTTGGTTGCATGGGGGTGGAGGTCTGTTTGTTTTTTGGGTTGTTTGTTTTGGTTGGATGGGGGTGGGGTGGGGGTGGAGGTCTGTTTTGTTTTTTTGGGTTGTTTGTTTTGGTTGGGTGGGGTGGGGGTGGAGGTCTGTTTGGGTTGTTTTTGTTTTACTTGGATGGGGGTGGAGGTCTGTTTGTTTTTGGGTTGTTTGTTTTGGTTATGGGGGTGGGGGAGGGGTCGGAGTCTGTCTGTTTTTTGGGTTGTTTGTTTTGGTTGGATGGGGGTGGAGGTCTCTTTGTTTTTTTGGTTGTTTGTTTTGGTTGCATGGGGGTGGGGGAGGGGGTCGAGGTCTGTTTGTTTTTTTGGGTTGTTTCGTTTTGCGCGGTTGGATGGGGGTGGAGGTCTGTTTGTTTTTTTGGGTTGTTTGTTTGTTTTGTCTGTTTGTTTTTTTTGGTTGCATGGGGGTGGGGGAGGGGGTCGAGGTCTGTTTGTTTTTTTGGTTGTTTGTTTTGGTTGCATGGGGGTGGGGGTCGAGGTCTGTTTGTTTTTTTGGTTGTTTGTTTTGGTTGCATGGGGGTGGGGGTCGAGGTCTGTTTGTTTTTTGGGTTGTTTGTTTTGCTTGGATGGGGGTGGGGGTCGAGGTCTGTTTGTTTTTTTGGTTGTTTGTTTTGGTTGCATGGGGGAGGGGGTCGAGGTCTGTTTGTTTTTTGGGTTGTTTGTTTTGCTTGGATGGGGGTGGGGGAGGATTTTTTTTATCTGTTTGTTTATCTTGTGTGTTTGATTTGATATTGATGTGGATGGTAATTGTAATAACGATGATACTGGTAATGATCATAATGATAATGATTGCAATTATAATCATAACAATGATGTTAGTGAACATAATAAAAAGTGAGATGATCAATTGACTCCATTTGTTGTTGTTGTTGTTCATACGTGTGTTATCGTAGTTGTTGTTGTGAGTAGGTTCCCCTTGTATTTGTTTTTCATTCGCTTTTGTTTTTGTAGCTATTTTTAACTTGTCGAGTTGATGCACTTAAGATGATTAAAGTTCTGAAACAAAAAGGCACAGCTGCTTTTTCTAACACGCCCGGGGACTTATCTTTCTCCTTCTCATCTTTCTCTCTCTCTCTCTCTCTCTCTCTCTCTCTCTCTCTCTCTCTCTCTCTCTCTCTCTCTCTCTCTCTCTCTCTCTCTCTCTCTCTCTCTCTCTCTCTCTCTCTCTCTCTCTCTCTCTCTCTCTCTCTCTCTCTCTCTCTCTCTCTTCTCTCTCTCTCTCTTTCTCTCTCTCTCTCCCTAACTCTCTTTGTCCCCTTCTCTCCCTTCCTTCATCTCCCAGTGTACCCCCCTCCCTCTCTCTCTCTCTCTCTCTCTCTCTCTCTCTCTCTCTCTCTCTCTCTCTCTCTCTCTCTCTCTCTCTCTCTCTCTCTCTCTCTCTCTCTCTCTCTCTCTCTCTCTCTCTCTCTCCCTCTCTCTCTCCCTCTCTCTCTCTCTCTCTCTATCTATCTCTTCTCCCCCCCCCCCTCTCTCTCTCTGAGGCCCTACAGACAGTGAATAAAGCAAGAGAGAGAGAACAGCAGAACAGGAGTAATCAGGTCAGAACACCTTAGAATCCGAAACGCAAAGATTAAGCTCATCCCGAGAAAGTTCTATAACAAGAGAATTCTTAATAATGATAAATGGTTATAAAGTTCTATGACAACTCCCCCGGGTCCCAACCAGGGCACTTAGATGTTTATAATGCGTGCCAGCGATGGTAACAGAAGCCATCCAATCGTTTACATATGGCGGAGTGATGGTTGTTTACACACACACACTCTCTCTCTCTCTCTCTCTCTCTCTCTCTCTCTCTCTCTCTCTCTCTCTCTCTCTCTCTCTCTCTCTCTCTCTCTCTCTCTCTCTATCTCTCTCTATCTCTCTCTCTCTCTCTCTCTCTCTCTCTCTCTCTCTCTCTCTCTCTCTCTCTCTCTCTCTCTCTCTCTCTCTCTCTCTCTCTCTCTCTCTCTCTCTCTCTCTCTCTCTATCTATCTATCTATCTATCTATCTATCTATCTCTTTCTCTCTCTCTCTCTCTCTCTCTCTCTCTCTCTCTCTCTCTCTCTCTCTCTCTCTCTCTCTCTCTCTCTCTCTCTCTCTCTCTCTCTCTCTCTCTCTCTCTCTCCCTAATTCTCTCCCTCCCTTCCTCTCTCTCTCTCTCTCTCTCTAACTCTCTAACTTTCTTTGCCCCCTCCCTTCCTCCCTTCCTCTCTCTCTCTCTCTTTAACTCTCTCTCTCTCTCTCTCTCTCTCTCTCTCTCTCTCTCTCTCTCTCTCTCTCTCTCTCTCTCTCTCTCTCTCTCTCTCTTTCTCTAACTCTCTTTGCACCCCCTTCCTCTCCCTCCCTCCCTCTCTCCTCTTTGTCTCCCTCCCTCTTCCTCCCTCCCTCCCTCCCTCTTTGTCTCCCTCCCTCTTCCTCCCTCCCTCCCTCCCTCCCTCTTTGTCTCCCTCCCCTGACAACGCGCCTCAACTCACACAGGCACCGCGAATTGTTCTCGTGAACACAATTGAACAAACACCGGGACACGCTTTGCTGAGATGTTACAAAAGAAGAGGAAATAGCAAAAAAAAAGAAAAAGACGAAGAAGTAAAAGCGCATTCATAGAGACAAGAGAGGGAGAGAGAGAGAGATAAAAAGGGGTAGGGAGGTAGGGAGGAAGGGGTAGGGAGGTAGGGAGGAAGGGAGGGAGGGGAAGATGGGAGGTAGAAAGAGGGGCGAGAGGAAGAGGGAGGGAGGGAGATAGGAGGAAGGAGGTAGGGATGAGGAAGGAAGTAAAGAGGGAGGAGGAAGAATAGAGGAGGAGAGGGTAGTGAAGAGGTAGGGGGAAGGGTAGGAGGGTAAGGAGAAGGTAGGGGGAGGGGGGAGGGGGAGGGGGGAGGGAAACGCATGCTTGTGAAAGATTACTCTTAATCCCCAGAGTCTTGAATGAGAAAGAAGAGGAGGAGGAAGAGGAAAAAGAAGAGGAGGAGGAAGAGGAAGAAGAAGAGGAGAATGGGGGAGGAAGAGGAGGAGGAAGAGGAGGAGGAACAAGAAGAGAAAGAGGAAGAGGAGGAGGAGAAGAGGAGCAGGAGAAGATGTAGGAGAAGGAAAATGAGGAAGAGCAGGAGGAGGAGGAGGAGGTAGAAAGCTGTGGGGATTAGGAGGAAGGAGTTAGGAAGAAATATGGAGACCAGGGAAGGAGGAAGAAAGAAATGGGAGGAGATGGATAGCGATAACAAGAAGGAAGAAAGAGGAGAAAATAGGAAGAAGCAAGGAAGAGGAAACAGAAAAGAAGAGAAGGAATAAGGAGGAACAGAAATGAAAAGGAGGGAGGAGGAAGCAGAAAGGAAGAACTGAAAAGAGGGGGAGGGAGAAGGAAGAAAGAAGGTGAAGGAAAGAGGTAGAGGAGGGAAGAGGAATAGAAGGAAGAAAGGAGAGAAGGGAAGAGGAATAGAAGGAAGAAAGGAAGAGAAGGGAAGAGGAACAGAAGGAAGAAAGGAAGAGAAGGGAAGAGCAATAAAAGGAAGAATAGAAGAGGAAACAGAAGGAAGAAAGAAAGAGAAGGGAAGAGGAAACAAAAAGGAAGAAAAGGAATAAGAAGGAACATAGCAGAGGAGAAGGAAGAGAAGAAGGAAAAAAGGAAGAGAAGGAAGAAAGAAGGAAGAGAAAAAAAGGAAAAAGCAATATTCAATTTCCTAATGATATCCCTTCGCTAACTTCCAGCTTGATCTCAGAGCCCAGACGCCTTAGAGAGAGGGGCCTTGATGAGCATAATAAGGACGCGTCTGTTTGTCTTTACGATGAATGGTGATAGTGATAGTGTCAGTAAGGAGAGTAATGGTGATGATAGTGATGATGGTGATGATTATGAGGAGGAGGAGGGGAAGGGGGAGGGGGAGGAGGAAGAATAGAAGGAAGAGGAGGAGGAGGAGGATATTGATGATAAAGATGATGATGATAATTATCATAATGATAAAAAGGATGATTATGATAGTAATGAAAATGGTAATGATGAAGGTTATGATGGTGTAAAAACACGGACGATGAATTTTATTTTCCAGCCATTTCTAAATCGGTCAACAAACGAAACCGAAAAAAACAGCAAAATAAAGGAGAAAAAAGAAAAAAATAAACAAACAAATCAACCAATACTCGAAACAACCATCTTCGAAAAAAAAGAAATAAAAAAATAAACAAAGATAAAAAAAAAAAAAACAGCAACGCATCTACCTCCTCCTAACCCCCCACCCCCACCCCCACCCCACCCACCCCCCATCCCGCCTCATCAAAACACAGCTCATCTTAAAAAAAAAAAAAAAAACGTGTCAGCAGGACCCATTTGAAAAGTCAGAGTGGCGTGAGAGGCTTATCCTCGGATCTTTTAAGGAGACTTGAGATAGTCAGTTGTTCTCTCAGGTTGAAGATGAGAGTCGGAGGACCTCTCGAGTGCTGCCTTCACGTGCCCTTGGTCTTTGCTTTGTGTTATGCTTTTGGTGGTGGCGGTGTAGAGGGGAAGAATTGTGTGTGTGTGTCTGTGTGTGTGTGTGTGTGTGTGTGTGTATGTATCTGTCTATCTATCTGTCTATCTATATCTATCTATCTATCTATCTATTTATCTATCTATCTATCTATCTATCTATCTATCTATCTATCTATCTATCTGTTTATCTATCTATCTCTCTCTCTCTCTCTCTCTCTCTCTCTCTCTCTCTCTCTCTCTCTCTCTCTCTCTCTATATATATATATATATATATATATATATATATATATATATATATATATATATATATATATATGTGTGTGTGTGTGTGTGTGTGTGTGTGTGTGTGTGTGTGTGTGTGTGTGTGTGTGTGTGTGTGTGTGTGTGTGTGTGTGTGTGTGTGTGTGTGTATGTATGTGTCTGTGTGTATGTATGTGTGTAAGTGTGTGTGTGTGTGTAAGTGTGTCTGTGTGTGTGTATTTGTGTATGTGTGTTTGTGTGTGCATGTCTTAATCGAATGGTACTTAAGTCCAGATTCAGAGTAAATCGTTCAAATACACTTGTTCTTGTTCTTTTGTTCTGTTTTGTTGTTATTGCTGTTGTTGTTGTTGTTATTGTTGTTAGTATGAAGAAGGGAGAATAGTACATGTATAGCCCTTTTTTTAATCAAGATTCAAGAGACCTCGTTCAGATACACTTATTATTATTATCATCATTTACTCGTTTCTTTTATTCTTCATATATAGAAAGGGAAATAACATGCAGGTATTTTAATAAAACAATCCTTACAAGTTGTTTTTTTTCTTATAAGAATCGACCCATTAGAAGCAAACAAATAAGCAAATAAGTCAAGATTCCAAGCCTCTCGTTCACATCCGCTTCTTCGCGGGAAATGAATCCTGAAGGAAAAATATAAACAAATAGAAATCTAAAAAAGGGATGATCGGTATAAAGAATATATGATAGAAATAAAAAATGAAAAAGGAGGGATTTTGATTCGTTTCAATTTTAGTTTCGTTTCTTGAAGTGTATGTATAGAATATAGACGAAAGAATATTAAGGAAAAGTAGAGAGAAAGAAAAAAAATAATAGAAAGATCAACCATTATTTAAGATAACCCTCCTTAAAACGAAAGTAATAATGATAATAGCAAATGATAATAATAATAAGAATAGTAATAACAGTGATGATAATAATAACAATAACGATATCTATTGATAACATCATTATTTGCTCTTATTATTTGCTATTATTATTATTATCATTATCATTATTCAGTGAAATCAGATGAATATCTTCTTAAACACTATCACTTTTTAAACATTTATTCACATCTCTCTCTCAAAAGAAACAACAAAAACAAAATACTTAGACGTTACCGCAGGAATCGAAAATCAATAGGGTTTTAT
>BOPN01000026.1:583375-588375 GCA_017312705.2 Penaeus japonicus
ACCCCTCCCTCCCTCACTCACTCCCTCCTCCCTCCTTTCTCCTCCTCACTCATCTTCCTCACCCCTCCCTCCTCACCCACCCACCTCCTCCCCCCTCTCTCTCTCTCTCCCTCCCTCCCTCTCCTCCTCTCTCTCTCTCTCCCTCTCTCCCTCCCTCCCTCCCTCCCTCCCTCCCTCACTCACTCACTCACTCACTCACTCACTCACTCCCTCCCTCCCTCCCCCCCCCTCCCTCCCTCCCTCCCTCCCTCCCTCCCTCCCTCACCCACTCACTCCCTCCCTCCCTCCCTCCCTCGCTCCCTCTCTCCCTCCCTCACTCATCTTCCTCATTGATGATATAAACGGTCCCTTTTAAACACACAGTCATCAGTAAGCGTCCCTAAAGATTACGCTAACATATGGCCATCATTATACAAAGCAAATTCTCACGAAAGGCAGTCTACTTCATCTGTGAGTAATTAAGCGTTATGGTGGGGAGGAGGAGGAGGAGGAGGAGGAGGAAGAGGAGGAAGAGGAGGAGGAGGTAGGGGGAGGTAGGGGGTAGGGGGTGGGGGGGAGGAGGAGGGGGAGGTAGGGGGTGGGGGCGGAGGAGGAAGGAGGAGGTAGGGGATATGGGGTAGGGGTGGGGGGGGGGGTGGGGGCGGAGGAGGAAGGAGGAGGAGACTGGGAGATGGGAGGTGGGAAGGAGGAGGAGACGGGAAGAAAGGGGGAAGGAGGAGGTAGGGGGTAGGGGGCGGAGGAGGAGACGGGAAGAAGGGGGAAGAAGGAGGAAGAAAGAAGGTAGGAAGGAGGAGGGAGGGGGGAGGGAAGAAGTAGGAGGGGGGATAGGGATGGGGTGGGGATGAAGGAGATGAGAGAGGGGGAGGGGATAAGGAGGAGGAGGAAGGAAAGGAGGGAAGGTTGGGGGGTGAAGGAGAGGGAGGAACGAGGGAAGGATGAAGGGTGGTAGGACTAGGAAGACAGAAGGAGGAGGAGGAGGAGGGAGGGAAGGAGAGGAGGAGGAGAAGGGACAGGGAAAACGGGAAGGAAAAGGGAATGGAGAGTCCTAAGGAGGGAGAGGAAAAGGAGGAGGGAAGAAGGTAGAAAAAGACAAATAACATTCGTCTGTCCTTGTTTTTGTTTTTATTTTGTTTTGCTTTGTTTTTCGGTTTATCTTTTCTTTCTTTCTTTTTCTTTTCTGTTCCTTTTTCTTCCTCTCTTTCTCTTTCTTCCCTTATTTCCCCACTTCTGTCACTTTGTCAAAGAAGCGACAAAAAGAAAAGAAAGAAAATAAGAAAAAGGATAAAATAAGAAGAAGAAGGAAAAGAAAATAATTAAAAGAAAAATAAAAGCGTGCGCTAGGATACCCTTGTAGGATTAAAAGGGATATTAAAGGAGATTTATCCCGAGACTGTTAACGTATTGTGGATTACTCGGAGATGTGGAGGAGGTGGAGGTGGAGGTGGAAGAGGTGGGGGTAGAGGAGGAGGTGGGAGTGGAAGGAAGGGGAAGAGGTGGAGGAGGGGGAGGTGGAGAAGTGGAAGGGAGGGGAGGTGGGGATGGAAGAGGTAGGGGTGGAGGTGGAAGAGGTAGGAGTAGGAGTGGAGGAGGAGGTGGGAATGGAAGAGGAGGTGGAGGTGGAAGAGAGGGGAGGTGGTGATGGAAGAGGTAGGGGTGGAGGTGGAGGGGAGGTGGAGGTGGAGGTGGAGGTGGAGGTAGAGGTGGAAGAGGTAGGTGTTAGAGGTGGAGGTGGAGGAGGTGAGGGAAGTGGAAGAGGTGGAAGGGAAAGGTGGCGGTGGAGGTCAAGATGGAATTGATTGAGAGGTGGAGGTAGAGCAGGAGGCGAAAGTGGAGGTCGAAGTGGGGGTGGAAGTGATGAAAAGGTGGGGTAAGTGGTGGTGGAGGGGAAGGGGGAGGTGGAAGAGAGGGAAATGGAAGGGAATGAGGAAGTGGGAGGTGGAGGAGGAGGTGGAAGAGTTAGAGATGGAGGTGGAAAGGAGGGGAAAGTGGAAAAGCTAGTGCTTGAGGGCGAGATAGAAGGGGATGGGAGGTGGAGGAGGAGGCGGAGTGGAATTTATTTCGAGGGAGTTGGAGGTGGAAGAGAAGGAGGAAGAACGAGGTTGAGGGAAAGGACAGGTGGAGGTGGAGGTGGAGGTGGAGGTGGAGGTGGAGGTGGAGGTGGAAGTAGAGGTGGAGTTTGAAGTGGAAGTAGAGGTGGAGTTTGAAGTGGAAGTAGAGGTGGAGTTTGAAGTGGAAGTAGAGGTGGAGTTTGAAGTGGAAGTAGAGGTGGAGTTTGAAGTGGAAGTAGAGGTGGAGTTTGAAGTGGAAGTAGAGGTATAGATGGAAGTGGAAGTGAAGATAAAGGTAAGGACACAATAGAAGAAGAAGACTGTGGGAAAGGGGGAAGGTGGGAGATAAATTGATTAATTAAGAGGGTGGATTAGGCACTGTCAAGAGGTACTTGCGTCTCAGACATATGACTAGTCATTATCTTGATATCTGTCGGTGTGTCTGTTAATCTTTTTCTCTCTTTCTATCTCTTCCTCTCTTTCTCTCTCTCTCTCTTTCTCTTTCTCTCTTTATCTCTCTCTCTCTCTCTCTCTCTCTCTCTCTCTCTCTCTCTCTCTCTCTCTCTCTCTCTCTCTCTCTCTCTCTCTCTCTCTCTCTATATATATATATATATATATATATATATATATATATATATATATATATATATATATATATGTATATATATATATATATATATATATATATATATATATATATATATATATACATATATATATATATATATATATATATATATACATACATATATACATATATATATACATATATACATATATACATATATATATACACATATATATATATATATATATATATATACATATACATATACACATACATATACACATATATACACATAAACATACATATACACACACACATACACAAAGCCACCACTGAGAGAGCTATCACAAAAAACACGAGACCTGATCAAGCCAAGCCAAGCCAAATACTCCGCAGCGCAGGCCTGCCTGATTGGGCCTGTGAGAACCCAGAGCCAATTTAACTTCGGCTTAATATCCTATTTCTTCTAGTTCATTCCTGTCTGTTTTCTTGTTGTTGTTGTTGTTGTTGTTTTTACCCTTTTTTTTTGTTATTATTTCTGCGGTTGTTTGTTTATTTGTTTGTATGATTATCTGTTTGTTGGTGTATCTTTGTGTATGTTGGTATATCTCTATGTATTTTGATATGTTAATTTGTTTGGTTCTCTATCTATCTATCTATTTCAATCCGTGGATATGTATATCTTTATCTATCTGATATGTATATGTCTGTTGGTTGATATATCTATTTATCTCTTGATATTTTCATATATATATCTTTATATTAATTAATATGTCTTTCTGTCTATCGATATATTAATATATCTATATGTCGTTCTATATATCTATCTGTCCTTAATATTTCTGTCTATAATTATGTCTTTCTTATGCTTTCTCTCTCTTTCTCTCTCTCTCTCTCTCTCTCTCTCTCTCTCTCTCTCTCTCTCTCTCTCTCTCTCTCTCTCTCTCTCTCTCTCTCTCTCTCTCTCTCCCTCTCTTCCCACTTGGTACAAAAAAGGGTGTCGAATACCAAAGAAGAAGAGGAGGAAGGGAAAGGGGCAGATGGAGAGAAGGGAAGAGAGGAGAGGAGAGCGCTCTCTCTCTCTCCCTCTCTCTCTCTCTCTCTCTCTCTCTCTCTCTCTCTCTCCCTCTCTCTCTCTCTCTCTCTCTCTCTCTCTCTCTCTCTCTCTCTCTCTCTCTCTCTCTCTCTCTCTCTCTCTCTTCTCTCTCTCCCTCTCCCTCTCTCTCTCCCTCTCCCTCTCCCTCTCCCTCTCCCTCTCCCTCTCCCTCTCCCTCTCCCTCTCCCTCTCCCTTTCTCTCTCTCTTTCTCTCTTTCTTTCTTGCTCTCTTTCTCTCTTTTTTCTTTCTCTCTTTTTCTCTCTCTCGCTTTCCTCTCTCAGTCACTCAATCAATCTATCAATCTATCTGCCCTATCTATCTATCATCTTTCTGTTCTATCTATCTATCATCTTTCTGTTCTATCTATCTATCTATCATCCTTCTGTTCTATCTTTCTATCTATCTACCTATCTATCTATCTATCTATCTATCTATCTATCTATTTACCTATCTATTTATCTATTTATCAATCATAGACTCATACACACGTATACACAAAACAACAGGATCACATATCACTGATTAAGCAAGACAAGAATTTAAATTCGTATCATAAAAAGCTTTAGTGCGATCACCTTTATCGTCGGCAGGCAATTTACATAAAAAAATATTATACGCATAATACATCCAATAATCGATATGACAGACGCATTAACTCGATGGCTATGAAAATGAATCAAAAAAGTAAAAAAATATATATAATTTTAAGCTATGGATCTCTCCGGCTTTCTATATGCATGAATCTTTTAGAGATAAGAAAAGAAATCTACTTCCAACGTACAGATAGATATCTTATCGGTCCGTTACGTTAGCCGAGCATTCGCCCCACACGAATCGTTATCAGCTATCGTTCTGAGATAAGATCTTGAGGAGAGGCGCAGCTCTGTACCTTCGTGATCTCAAAAAACAAAGAAGGAATAGTGATTGTTGCATATTCGTTTTCATTTTCGTAAATTCGTTCTGATGATTAATCGAGTGAGAAGATTTTTTTTTTTTTTTTATCCATCACGGATACATGTAATGTATTCGTGAGGTGATTCTTTGTCCATCACACAGAAACGTACATACATACGATTCCACATACGGACAGACAGACGCACACGCACACGCACACGCACTCGCTCCATGGACGTCAGAATCTAAAAACCGTAACATTACAGACATCCCAGACAGCTCGTCCTCCACCCCGATCTTCTCGCGTCGTGCACTTCGACTTCGAAACCTCAAAGACCAAAAAAAGAGACTCGATTCCTTCCCGGTCTTTCGCGATCACCGGGAATCCCTTTC
>BOPN01000026.1:593375-595875 GCA_017312705.2 Penaeus japonicus
CCTTCACACTACTCAATTATATTTCTTCACTCCATAACACACGACGTAACACAACTCGCCCCTCATCTACCAGCCATAACACGTCGATAACACGTCGATGTAACACCCCCCCCCCTTAAGATCTCCCCTCCCCCTCCCTCCCCCATACCACCCTCGTCCCTTCACCCTCCCTTCCGAGGATGCCTAAGAGTGGGGGGGGAGGGAAAGGGGGTAGGTGGGTGGGAAAGGGGGGGGGGAAGGGTTAGAAAGGGGTTGTCTAAGGGTGTGGTTCCCATAAGGGTGTCTAGTTGCTAGTATGATCAGACAGGATATTTCTAGTACCAATAAATTAGTTAGTTGAGTTTCGTCACCTAGAAATTTCTTATCATTCTAACAAAGTGCATTTGAAATATTCAGGTGATTGGTCTAGTAAAGTTCGGAGGCTCGTGTTCAGCCCAATGAACAACTCGTTAAGGCCGTGAACAACAACAAATAATAATTGAACAGACATACTGAATAATAAGCCTGGTGAACTTTGAACAGAAAAGGAGGCGTTAAATTGTACTATCATTATTATTATTATTATTATTATTATCATGCTATGCTTTTGCACATGCTAGACTATGATGGGTGTAGACTACCACATGCAGGGGCGGTTGCCGGAGGTTGCAAATCTGTTCCGCTTGCAATGTAGTTAGTGAATCATGCTGATGCAGTTGTTGCAGATGTTATGTGGTATCATAACCGGTGTGTATCAACCATAAATATTTGATATTAAATACGTGTGCTTAAATAATGATAACCTCTCTACTTACAACTTTGGTGCTTAAACTTACACTACTCTGGCGATTATGCTAACGTCTCTACTTACACTTATAATTCTACTAACAATACTCAATATTCTTTGGCGATCTAACTTATAAGTAACTCTATACCCGTTCCTCTACTACACACACTTACAACGCTAGTAAACATACGTGCCTCTAAATCCGTGCAACTTGCAACCTTGGCAATAACCCGTGCAACTCTCTCGACGATCATAAATGCAACCTAGTCGATAACCCGTGCAATTCTCTCGCCGAACATACTTGCAACCTTGCCGATGACCCGTGCAACATTAGCAATTGCACGTCCCCCCGTTAGACGTGCAGGTAATCGTCATCAATCCAGAGCTCTTCGTCCTCCACGTGGTACAGATCCAGCGGCTCCGACTGTCGGGGAAAGAACGGCGTATTGATCTTCAAGATTCGGACGCGGAAGAACAAACAAACACACGCACACGCACGCTCACGATCACGCACACGCACACGCTCACGCTCACGCTCACGCACACGCACGCTCAAGCTCAAGCACACGCACACGCTCACGTAAACATACGCACATGGACACATGGATATATGGAAATGCATATATATACGTAAAAAATACGTGCACATACACACATGAACAATATTGATATACATACTTATACTCATACACACATACATACATACTCTCACTCACTCTCACTCTCTCTCTCTCTCTCTCTCTCTCTCTCTCTCTCTCTCTCTCTCTCTCTCTCTCTCTCTCTCTCTCTCTCTCTCTCTCTCTCTCTCTCTCTCTCTCTCTCTCTCTCTCTCTCTCTCTCTCTCTCTTTCTTCATCCCACCATCTCTCTCTCTCTTTCTCTGTCTCCCACTATAACCGAATCCATATTTTGTCTGACTTCGAAGATCTTGGCTCTCGCTCTCTCTCTCTCTCTCTTTCTGCCTCCGTACCTCAACCCCCTTCCATTTCTCTTTCTCCCTCTCATTTTCCTTTTTTTCTGTTTCTCTCTCTGTCTTTTTCTTTGTTTCTTTCTTCTTCTTCTTCTTCTTCTTCTTTTTCTTCTTCTTCTCTCTCTCTCTCTCTCTTTCTCTCTCCCCTCCCCCTCCCTCTCCCTCTCCCTCTCCCTCTCCCTCTCCCTCTCCCTGATCCCCTCACCCTCTCCCTGTCCCGCTCTCCCTTTCTCTATCCCCTCTCCCTCTCCCTGTCCCCCCCACCCTTTCCCTGTCCCCCTCACCCTCTCCCTGTCCCCCTTTCCCTCTTCCTGTCCTCCTCTCCCTCCTCTCTCTCTCTGTCCCCCTCTCCCTCTTCCTGTCCCCTTTTCCCTTTCCCTGTCCTCCTCTCCCTCCTCTCTCTTTCTCTCTGTCCCCCTCTCCCTCTCACTGTCCGCTCTCTCTCTCTCTGTCCCCCTCTCCCTGTTCCTCTCTCCCTCTCATTGTACCCTCTCCCTGTCGCCCTCTCCTTTTCTCTGTCCCCCTCTTCCTCTCCCTCCCATTGTCCCCTCTACCTCTCTCTGTCTCCTTCTCCTTCTTCCTGTCCCACTATCCCTCTCACTGTCCTCCTCTCCCTCTCCTTGTCCCCCTCCCCTTCTCCCTCTCCCTACCCCTCTCTCCTTCGCCCTTTCTCCCTCTCTTCTTTTCCCTCTCCATATCCCTCACCCTCTCCCTCTCTCCCTTCCTCTCTCTCCACTCTCCCTCACCATTAGCGGATCAGTTCGA
>BOPN01000026.1:603375-623091 GCA_017312705.2 Penaeus japonicus
GATACCTGGCAAAGATAAAGGTGGTGATGATGATGTTTTTTTTTAATTTTCTTCTTTTTATTTTATTTTTTTATTTTTTATTTTTTTTCTCCTTTTCCTTCTTGTTTTTCTTCTCCTTCTCCTTCTCCTTCTCCTTCTCCTCCTCTTCTTCTTCTTCTTCCTCATTTCTCCTTCCTTAGTGCTCCTTTCTCTTTCCTTATTCCTCCTTTCTCCTTCCTTCTCCCTCCTCTCTCCTTCCTCTTCCCCCTCCTCCCTCCTCCCTCCTTCCCCCCCTCCCCCATCCCCCTCCCCCATCCCCCTTCCCCCTTCCCCTCCCCCCTTCCCCATCCCTCCTCCCCCTCCCCATCCCCCATCCCCCCTCCTTCCCCCTCCCTCCTTCCCCTCCCCCATCCCCTCCCTCCTCCCCCCATCCCCATCCCCCCTCCCCCATCCCTCCTCCCTCCATCCCCCATCCCACCTCCCCCTTTCCCCCTTCCTCCTCCCCCCCTTCCTCCTCCTCCTTTAAAGAAAAAGAAAAAGAAAAATCAACCAATTTCAACCTCTCAGAGCAACCGAAAAGGGACGCACCTGCACCCCAGTCGAATTATGGATGCAACCGGAAGTACAGCTCGTGTGTTGCCAGGCTCCCCAACCACCCAGAACCACGACCGGTGCCTTGCTGGCCGGCCACGGCGTGCAAGATCCTGCAACGCACCACTGCAACGAGACATTGAGCAGTGCTTTCTTAATTAGGTGGGTTGGGGTTAGGATGGGGGCGGGGGTGGGGGTGAGGTGGGGGTGGAGTGGGGTGTAAGTGTATATGTGGGGGGGTTAGGGAGGGAGGGAGGGAGGGAGGGAGGGAGGGAGGGAGGGAGGGAGGGAGGGAGGGTGGGTGGGTGGGTGGGTGGGTGTGTGTGTGTGTGTGTGTTCATGTATATGTATTTGTAAATTCATATACATATGCATATGTTTATGAATATGAATATGAATGTAAATAAGAATATAAATATAATTATAAATATGAATATAAATATAAATATGAATATAAATATAAATATAAATATAAATATAAATATGAACATGTGTATGAATATGAATATATATGTGTGTATATGTATGCGTATGCACATACATATGTGAATATAACTGTTATTGTAAATGTAAATGTAAAGGTAAATATAAATATAAATGTAAATGAAACTGTCATTGTAACTGTAAATGAAACTGTAACTGTAAATGTAAATGTAAATCTGTAAATGTAAATGTGCATGGGTCTGTATCTGTGTGCATGTTTTCTGAAGCCAACTGCAGGGGATTCTTTAGGCAATTGCAGGAGGTCTTGTCGTGACATTCTGGAATCTCAAGAAAATGAGAATGTCCTTATCAAGGCCTGTTTTGTGCCTGTTTTGTACATGTTTTGTGCATGTCTTGTGCATGTATTTTGTTTTGTTGTTCGTTGTGTGTATGTGTAAGGATTTATGTGTAATTAACATATCAATATATTCTAGTATAGGAAAAGAGGTTATATAATTTACTCCGATACAAATAAAAATGATTTATATGACAATAACAGTAAAAAATTACATTACTAATGATAATGATGATAATGAGCAAGATAGATATGGTAATAGTATTTTTTCAAAATTATATTGATAATAATGAGAAAGACAATAGAGATAATAACAATGATGATAATGATATTAATAATAATAGTAATAATAATAATAATTATTATTATTATTATTATTATAATGATAGTACTGGTGATGAAAATAAATTATAATAACGACTGTGATAATGATGATAATAAATACAATGATAATAACAATAACCAAACAATAATGATTACAATAATAATCATCATAACAATAATAACAATAAACAACAATATCAATAACAAACAAACACAACGATAGCTAAATCCACTCGCCCATAACCACACACATACTAAACCAATCAACTAATGAATGAAAATGCAACTGATATTCAATTGAATGCAACAGAGATAAGCTTACACTTTCGGAGCCGCAATATGTGCCATCCAGCGCCGGTCCCGCCTTGAAGTAGCCTATACGGTGGGGACTCCTGCACATGACAGTGTTGCAAACGCTCTGCAACTGTGAGGTTATGTTTATGTGGGAGAGCATGTTGGGGAAGTGTTTTGGGATGTGGTGGTGGGTATGTTGATTTTTTTTTTTTTTTTTTTTTTTTTTTTTTTTTTTTTTTTTTTTTTTTTTTTTTGTCGCGAATGAAGGATATATTGACTTTAGTTTTAGGTCATAATGTTTTGTAAATATATATATATATATATATATATATATATATATATATATATATATATATATATACATATATATATATATATATATATATATATATATAGAGAGAGAGAGAGAGAGAGAGAGAGAGAGAGAGAGAGAGAGAGAGAGAGAGAGAGAGAGAGAGAGAGAGAGAGAGAGAGAGAGAGAGAGAGATAGTTAGATAAATATATATCGAATTTCTATCTATAAGTCTGTCAGTCTATCTATCTATTACACACTAATATACTATCATAAATTTGAAATATGTTTATACTTCATTGCATTATTATATTATACGTCATAGCCCTATTTAAGATGATCTGAGATCTTTTTCGATTTCTCCCAAAACAGTGAGATTCCTCTGTAAGATAATTAAAGTTTAAAAAGTTGCAGGTAAATAAATTCTGTGTTTGCTTATTCTATATTTTTCCTTACTTTTTTTTTTCTCTCTCCCAGCCAGGTTTATTTTGTGAGTCCCTTACCCTTATCTTTCCTTACCCTCTCTCTCCCTCCCTCCATCCCTCTCCCTCTCTCACCCTCTCTCACCCTCATCCTCCTCCTCCCCAACCTTCCTCAACCCTTCCACCCTCACCCTCCCACACCCCTCAACCCTCCACCCCTACACCCACCCTCACCCATCCCCACCCCCTCCCCCATCCACCCTCACCCCCCACCCCTTACCCACCACCCTCCACCCCCACCCTCACCCTCCACCCCACCCTCCACCTCCACCCACCCACCACCCTCCACCCTCACCCCCTACACCCCCCCACCCTCACCCACACCCCCTCATCCCCACCCCCTCTCCCACACCCCCACCCCCACCCCTCACCCCCACACCCTCAACCCACACCCCCACCCTCAACCCCCCCACCCTCACCCACCCTCTCACCCTCACCCCCTCACCTGAGCCAGCGACTCATTATAGAGCGTGGCGTCGTTGTCCCTCAAGAAGACCCGGCACTGGTCGTAGGCGTCCCCAGGCCTGGCCGGGTAGCTCTGGTCATGGGTGGAGTGGTCGTGCTGGGGGGTGACTCGAGGTTGTCGTTCAGGCAGGGTGCGCTGGGGGGGGGGGGGGGTGAGGAAAGGAATAGATAGATGGATTGATTGATACGTGAATGATGAATAACATGGAAGTAAATGAAAAGTATGATTAAATGAAAAAGAAAAAAGGAAAAAAAGAAAATATAAATATATATATATATATATATATATATATATATATATATATATATATATATATATATATATGTGTGTATGTATGCATATATATATATATATATATATATATATATATATATATATATATATATATATATATATATATATATATATATATATATATATATACATATATATATACATATATATATGTATATATATATATATGTATATATATATATATATATATATATATATATATATATATATATATATATATATATATATATATATGTATATATATATAAAACAAAAAATCCCATAGATACCCCCAAAATAAAAGACGGAAATCCCACCCACCCAAAACAAAACAAAACGAAAAAAAAAATAATGACAACAAATAAACAAACAACCGAACAAGAAAAACAAACAAACCTAAAAAAAAAACACGAAAAAAACACGAACTCACGACAGCGTCTCGACGATCTCCCTCGAACACGAAGACCAGTTCGTTTCGCCGCTGGTGGACCTCGAGGCGGACATCACGTAGCCGTTTTTGGGACACGAGTTTCCGTAGCCGTCGTGTAGCATCCCTAGGCTACGGGGGGGAAGGGGGAAGGGTAGGAGGGGGGGGGAGGGGGGGAAGGAGGGGATGGGTAGGGGGGAGGAGGGAGAGGGTAGGAGGGGAAGGGGAAGGGGGAGGGTAGGAGGGAAGGGGGATGGGAGGGGGGTAGGAGAAGGGGGGAGGGGAGGAGGAGGAGGGGGAAGGGGAAGGGGAAGGAGGGGGGGATGGGTAGGGGGAGGGGGGGAGGGGGAGGAGGGGAGGGGGAGGAGGAGAAGGGGCAGGGTGGAGGGGGGAGGAAGAAGGGAGGGGAGGGAGTAGGAGGAGAAAAGGGGGAGGAATTAGGAGGAGGGGGAGGGGGAGGAGGGGAAAGGGTAGGGGAAGGTGGAGAAAGGGTAGGGGAAGGGGTAGGAGGAGAAGGGGGAGGAGGGGAGGGTAGGAGGAGGGGGAAGGGTAGGGGAAGGTGGAGAAAGGGTAGGGGAAGGGGTAGGAGGAGAAGGGGGAGGAGGGGGAAGGGGAGGAGGGGAAGGGGGATGGGGGAGGGGGTAAAAGGGGAAGGGGTAGGAGAAGGGGGAGGGGCAGGAGGGGAAGGAGGAGGTGTAGGAGGGGAGAAAGGGGAGGCGGGGAGAGGTTAGAAAGGTTGTATTAGTCTTTTTAAGAAAAACAAACAAACCCCAGAAAAAAACACGAAAAAAACACGAAAAAAACACGAACTCACGACAGCGTCTCGACGATCTCCCTCGAACACGAAGACCAGTTCGTTTCGCCGCTGGTGGACCTCGAGGCGGACATCACGTAGCCGTTTTTGGGACACGAGTTTCCGTAGCCGTCGTGTAGCATCCCTAGGCTACGGGGGGGAAGGGGGAAGGGTAGGAGGGGAAGGGGGATGGGGAGGGGTAAGTGGGAGGAGGGGTAGGTGGGAGAGGGGAAGGGGGAAGAGGGAGGAGGAGGAGGGGGATGGGTAGGGGGAGGAGGGGAGGGGGAGGAGGAGAAGGGGCAGGGTGGAGGGGGAGGGGAAGAGGGAGGGGAGGGGTAGGAGGAGAAGGGGGAGGGGGAGGGGAAGTGGGAAGGGGAGGGGTAGGAGGGGGAGGAGGTGAAGGGGGAGGGGGAGGAGGAGGGGTAGGAGGGGAAGGGGTAGAAGGAGAAGGGGAGGGGTAAGTGGGAGAGGGGAAGGGGGAAGGGGAAGGGGTAGGAGGGGGAGGGGTAGGAAGGGGGAGGTGTAGGAAGGGGAAGGGGGAGGGGTAGGAGGGGGAGGGGAAGGGGTAGGATGGGTAGGAGGGGAGGGGAAGAGAATTAGAAAGGTTGTATTAGTCTTTTTTAGGTTAGGTTAGCATCGTTGTAAGTAAATATGTAAGTAAATATATACGTATATAAGTTTATGTTTATAGTTCTTTCTGTGTTTCTTTTTTTTCTTTGTTTGTGTGTTATCTATCTATCTCAGTCTCTCCCTTTTCTTTCTCCCTCTCCCTCTCTTTTTCTCTTTCACTTTCTCTTTCTCTTTCTCTTTCTCTTTCTCTTTTTCATAAACCCTCTTTAACCTCATACCTCATATACACCCCTCATGACACATAAATCACATAACCCCTACATAACTCTTACCTCACAATGCCCCTTCATAACCCACAACTGACACCCCTTTCCCCATAACCCACAACCCACACCCCTTTCCCCATAACCCACAACCCAACCCCATTCCTCATAACCCACAACCCACACCCCTTTCCCCATAACCCACAACCCACACCCCCTTTATCCTCAACACTCATGACCTTACTTGTGTCCCATCTCATGAGCCATGACGTAGACGGAGGCAAAGCCAGCTGACGGGTACGGCTTGCCCCAGGTGTCCGTGGCGCCAAGCTCGACGATCACGGCGCTGTAGTCTGGGTGACACACGCCACGTACCGCAGCTAGGCCTATCCAGGGGTCAGGGGGGAGGGGGGAATTGTTTGTTAGATGGTGGTTGGGGTGGGGGGAGGGGTGGTAGGGGGAGGGGTGGTGGTGATGGGGGGATGGGGTGGTGGTGGAGGTGGGGGGGGGGGTGGTGGTGGTAGGGGGAGGGGTGGTGGTGAAGGTGGTGGTGGTAGGGGGAGGGGTGGTGGTGGTGTTGGAGGGAGGGGAAGGGGTGGTGGGGGTGGTGTTGGGGGGAGGGGTGGTGATGGTGGTGGTGGTGTTGGTGGTTGTAGGGGGAGGGGTGGTGGTGGTGGTGGTGGTAGGGGGAGGGGTGGTGGTGGGGGAAGGGTGGTGGTGTTGGGGCGAGGGGTGGTGGTGGTAGAAGTAGAAGTAGTAGTAGTAGTAGTAACAGCAGTAGTAGTAGTAATAGTAGTAGCAATAGTACTACTACTAGTAGTAGTAGTAGCGATAATAGTAGTAGTAATCGTGGTGGTAGTAATACCACTATTAATAGTAGTAACAGTTTGAATAAAATCAAATTTATAATCACCATATCTCCTTCCACAGTTCCCCTACAAATTACCAATCATCTTAGCACATGACTAACACTGGGACTGCTATCATAGGCCTACATAGACGCTCACCCATTGTAGAGTACGAAGTCCGCCCGTCTTTCTTGTGGACGCTGTAGAAGTTCAGTCTGGGGGGGAAAAGGGGGGTTTTGAAGTGAAGGAGTGACGTTTATTTATCAGTCGATATATACATATGGATTTAGGTATGTATGTATTTGTGTATGTCTGTATGTAAGTTTTTTTTGTTTGTTTGTTTGTTTGACTGTTTGTCTGTCTGTCTGTCTCTCTCTTTTTCTTTCTCTCTCTCTCTCTCTTTCTCTCTCTCTCTCTCTCTCTCTCTCTCTCTCTCTCTCTCTCTCTCTCTCTCTCTCTCTCTCTCTCTCTCTCTCTCTCTCTTTCTCGTTCCCTCTCCTTCTCCCTCTCCCTCTCCCTTTCCCCCTCCCTTTCCCTTTCCCTTTCCCTCTCCCTCTCCCTCTCCCTCTCCCTCTCCCTCTCCCTCTCCCTCTCCCTCTCCCTCTCCCACTCCCTCCCACTCCACCCCTACCCCCACCCCCACCTCCACCCCCACTCCCATCCCCACTCCCTCTACTCATTCATCCAACATTAGATAATCCACACCCCTCTGTCTTTCTCCATTCAAAACCTAATCCAGGGATGAGAATGCCCTTCCTCTCCTTTTTCATTCGGCTGCTCCCATTTAAGGGTCGCCACAGTGGATCATCTTTCTCTCCCATTTAAGGGTCGCCACAGTGGATCATCTTTCTCTCCCATTTAGGGGTCGCCACAGTGGATCATCTTTCTCTCCCATTTAAGGGTCGCCACAGTGGATCATCTTTCTCTCCCATTTAGGGGTCGCCACAGTGGATCATCTTTCTCTCCCATTTAAGGGTCGCCACAGTGGATCATCTTTCTCTCCCATTTAAGGGTCGCCACAGTGGATCATCTTTCTCTCCCATTTAAGGGTCGCCACAGTGGATCATCTTTCTCTCCCATTTAGGGGTCGCCACAGTGGATCATCTTTCTCTCCCATTTAGGGGTCGCCACAGTGGATCATCTTTCTCTCCCATTTAAGGGTCGCCACAGTGGATCATCTTTCTCTCCCATTTAAGGGTCGCCACAGTGGATCATCTTTCTCTCCCATTTAGGGGTCGCCACAGTGGATCATCTTTCTCTCCCATTTAAGGGTCGCCACAGTGGATCATCTTTCTCTCCCATTTAAGGGTCGCCACAGTGGATCATCTTTCTCTCCCATTTAGGGGTCGCCACAGTGGATCATCTTTCTCTCCCATTTAGGGGTCGCCACAGTGGATCATCTTTCTCTCCCATTTAGGAGTCGCCACAGTGGATCATCTTTCTCTCTCATTTAGGGGTCGCCACAGTGGATCATCTTTCTCTCCCATTTAGGGGTCGCCACAGTGGATCATCTTTCTCTCTCATTTGTGATCCGCATAGTAGTATTGGTCAGAGTTTTACGCCGGATGCCCTTCCTGACGCAACCCTCACCCATTTATCCGGGCTTGGGACTGGCACCAAGTTGTGCCTCCAGTGGCTGAGTTAGGGATGAAAATGCCCATATAACTATAAAAAATCCCTCATTCTAACGCACTCAACCTCACCCAAACCCCTTTCCTCCGCGCAAAACCTACCCGGAGATGAGAATACCCATGTCCCAAGCCTTCGTGTCCACCATATTAACGGTATTCTTGTTCTTTCTCTCGTTGTAGAGCCTGAAGGACTCGTAGAGCTTCTCCCGATCGCCACCGTAGTGCGGAAGGTCGGATGGTTGCTCGGTCATGACCTCGATGTAGTTGATGACCAGGTGGATCTTCTGACCGAGGGACGGATGGTGGAACAGGGCTTGGATCTGTGAATGGAGGAGGATTTTTATGAATGGGATTCTGTTGTTGTTGATGTCCAGTGGCGGGTCTGTGAATGGAGGGGGATTTTTATGAATGGGATTCTGTTGTTGACATCCAGTGGCGGGTCTGTGAATGGAGGGGGATTTTTATGAATGGGATTCTGTTGTTGTTGTTGACATCCAGTGGCGGGTCTGTGAATGGAGGGGGATTTTTATGAATGGGATTCTGTTGTTGTTGTTGACATCCAGTGGCGGGTCTGTGAATGGAGGGGGATTTTTATGAATGGGATTCTGTTGTTGTTGTTGTTGACATCCAGTCGCGGGTTTGTGAGTGGAGGGGGATTTTTATGAATGGGATTCTGTTGTTGTTGGTATCCAGTCGTAGGTCTGTGAATGGAGGGGGATTTTTATGAATGGGATTCTGTTGTTGATGTCCAGTCGCGGGTCTGTGGATGGGACGGAATTTATGAATGGAATTTTTTTGATATTAAGAATGAAATAGATATAAACAAAAGATGGATATAGAATGAATGATATATAATGGAATAAGACCTTAGAACGGAATATCGTTGTTGTTGGTTTTCAGTTGTAAATCTACAAGGTGTAAAATGAGGAAAGGTGTTGTGTCCTAGAATTGTGCCCCTCCCCCCCCTCTCCATAAGTTAATCAAACATTAAGAAATAATGTTTTAAGTTATATATGTCGCCGTTCTTTGGTGCGCTAGTATATCATTTTGATTTAATATATATTTCTATTCTCCCATGCCCCCCCTGTCTTTCCACGCCCCCCTCTGAAATAATTACTAGATCTTTTATTGTTATCATAATCATTTATCAAAATTATTCTCATTGTCTTTTATCTCTAATTATTAGTATTATGAGTATCATTACCATTAGTATTATTGATTATGATTATGATCATTATTATCATCCTCATTTCTATTACCATCATTATCACTCTGATCATCATCATTATTACTATCATTATGAAATATCATTATAATCATTAACACAGTTATTGACAATATTATTATCAATAGTATCACTACTTTTACTATTACCATTACCATTATTAATACTACTGCTATTATGATTGATAAACATTATCCTGCTCATCATATTCAGTTAATGTATTCAACTCAAACCTAAAAAATCTTTTTATTTCCTTAAAGAGGGGAAATAAAACAGAAAATTAAAATCACAAATAATAGAACAAAAGGGAAAACGCGAATAAATAGATAAATAGATAGATGAGACAGTACAAGAGGAATGATTTTTTGTTAAAAAAAATAAATAAATAAAAAAATAAAAACACGAACAAAACTAATCAAGAAACCCAAAAGTCCCCTAAACACTAATTAAGAAATGAACGAAATACAAAGAAATTAATAAAACAAATCACGAGCGAAAATAAAGAGACATAAAAACATGGCGTAAATTCCGTTAATGAAAGTAATAATTTTCTCGACCGGAGATATTGATGACGTCATAATATTGGGTAATGATAATGCAGTATTTCAATAAAATACGGATGCATTAATTACGAAGATTTATGTTTTAATCACACACACAATAACGACCATAATGACATTGGTATTTGTAATAAAAATAAATAGAAATAGAAAATGAGAAAATTGTCGATAAAAGATAGTAATAATGATAACGTAATAATTTGGAAATATAGAACGGGTATGGTAAGGAAGAAAAGAATAGAAACACAATTTGAAAACAAATATATCATAAAAAAAGGCGCAATTCCAGAAGCCACAGGAAACGACATTAAAAAAAGTACAAAAAAGGAAGGAAATATATATAAAAGACAAGCATAAGAAACTAAAAACAGATAAAACAACAAACGCAATAAAAAGAGAAAAAAGGAAAGGCTCAATGAAGAAGAAACAAGGAACAAAACAAAAACAAGGCAACCAAACAAAGAAAAAAAAGAAAAAAAAAAGATTTAACATGAATACAAAAGACAACGAAACAAACCAACACAAAAACAACAAGACCCACTACAACACACGAACAACAACAATAACAAAATCAACAACAACACCAGCACCAGCAGCAGCACCACCACCACCACTACCACCACCACCACAACCACCACCACTACCACCACCACCACCACCACAACCACCACCACAACCACCACCACCACCACTACCACCAGCACCACAACCACCACCACCACCACCACCACCACTCCACCACTACCACAACCACCACCACCACCACAACCACCACCATCACCAACCACCATCCCCACCACCACCACCACAACCACCACTACTACCACCAACCATCACCACCACCATCCCCACCACCAACACCACCACCACCACCACCACCACCACAACCACCACCACCACCACAACCACCTCCACTACCACAACCACCACTACTACCACCACCACCACCACTCCTCTCCTTTCCTCGGCCCCGGAACAAGACCCTTTCTATTGGCGTGCCTTGTGATGACAACTCGTGGAAAACAGGAACATTTTCCTGGTTTATTGTCTCGGTAACGGACAGTCTTCAAGACGAGGCAGAAAGCGAGCTGTAGGAAAGAGGGGGGGGTAGGAGGAGAGGGGGTAGGAGGGGGTAAGAGGAGAGGATAGGAGGGAGAGGGAGAGGGGGTAGGGGGAAGGATGGAGGGGGCCAGGGGTGAGGGGGTGAGAGGAGGGAGAGGGGGAGGGAGAGGGGAGGAGAGGGGGAGGGGAGGAGGGGAAGGAGGAGTGGTGAAGGAGAGGGGGAGGGGTGGGGGTAATAGGAGGGAGGTGGAAGGAGGGGTAAGACGAGAGGGGAGGGGGAATGATGAGGGGGAAGGAGGAGGGGGTAGGAGGAGAGGGGATGGGGTGTGAGAATGAGAGAGAGGAGGGAGAAAGGGGAGGAGAAAGAGAGGAATGGGGGAAAGGGGAGGAGGAGGAGGAGGAGGAGGAGGGGGTAAGGGGATGGATGAGGGGTGAAGAGGAGGAGGATGAGAAGGTAAGGAGGAGGGAGATGGAGGGGGTTGAGGTTGGGGTAATAGGAGAGGGTGAGGGGGAAGGAGGAGGGGGAAGGGGTAAAGGAAAGAGGGTAAGAATATGAAAAAGGCGAGAAGCAGAGACAGAGAGCTAGGGACATGGGGAGGAGAGAGAGAGAGAGAGAGAGAGAGAGAGAGAGAGAGAGAGAGAGAGAGAGAGAGAGAGAGAGGAGATGGAAGACGATAGAGGGACAGGGAAGAGGAAGGGGAGGAGGAGGGATGGAAGAGGGAGAGAAAGAGAATTGAGGAGGGTTTGATAAGGGTAAGCGAGGGGGAGGGTAAGAAGAGTTAGAGAGGAAGGGGGAGGACGAGGAGAGGTAGAGGAAGGAAAGGGTTGAAGGGAACAGTGTGTGAGTGGGAGTAGGGAGGGGGAGTTGGGGGTTGAAAGGGGGCATTTTTTTTGGGGGGGGGGGGTAGAGGAATTGTTTCTTAGGCTAGGGGGATGAGAGAGGCAATGGGGGGGGGGGGTAGAAGGGTAAGGGAGGGTAGGAAAGGAGGGCTAGTAGAAGTCTCTGGTTACATAAGTAGATAGACAGACAAACAAATAGATAGGTAGGTAGATTTCTTTTCTCTCTTTTTGATTCTCTTTCTTTTTCTTTCTCTTTCTCCTAAGGATGCCTTGACGCCTTCTAGAGTGGCTTTCGCTTTACCCCATTTACTCTCACTCTATATCTCTCTGTTTCTCTCTCTCTCTCTCTCTCTCTCTCTGTTTCTCTCTCTCTCTCTCTGTCTCTGTCTCTCTCTCTCTCTCCCCCCCCTTTCTCTCTAATTTTAATTAATTTCTCTTTCTCTTTCTCCCCCCCCTCTCTCTCATGCTTAATCAGTTATTCATTCTGCAATAGTTTATTTGCATTGCCTATCTAATTATCCAATTACGTGTTAATTTAGTGATACATCCGAATCTCACTGACAATCATTTACAATATATAATCGTTCATAATTATTCCTCTGATTAATCTGCAACCTTTAAAATGATAACGAACTCATAAAATTCTCTTCTTTCTCTCTCTCTCTCTCTCTCTCTCTCTCTCTCTCTTTCTCTCTCTCTCTCTCTCTTTCTCTCACTCTCTCTCTCCCTCCCTTCCTCTCTCTGTGCACATATGCGTATGTGTATACGCGTCTTTCTCCATAAAAATAAACAAATACACAAAAACAAAATACCGGAAAACAAACACAAAGCCCACACCCACCTAAAAACAAACAAAAAACAAAACAAACAAACAAAACAAGACTTCGATAACGAAATGAACATCCAGGTTTCCCTTTTCCCTCACTATTGAAAAGGTCACTTGGACCCTTATCACACCGTGTACAAACAGACGTGGAGGTTCCAACGTCTCAGCCACAGGGGACGAGAGAGAGAGAGAGAGAGAGAGAGAGAGAGAGAGAGAGAGGGAGGGAAGAGAGAGAGAGAGAGAGAGAGAGAGAGAGAGAGAGAGAGAGAGAGAGAGAGAGAGAGAGAGAGGAGCAGGGTGGATCATGTAAGGGAAGAGAGGAGGAGGATGGGAGGAGGAGGAGGAGGAAGAGGAGGAGGGGGAGGGGGAGTGTGTGTGTTAGGGGGAAGGGGGAGACGAAGGAGAGATAAAGATGCAGGAGATATCGAAAGTGGAGGAAGGAGAGAAAGAGGAAGGAGCAAGAAGGTAGAAAAGGAAGAGAGGGGAGGGATATAGAGGAGAAAGAAGGGGGGTGAGGGGGTGTTGGTAATACCCTATTCCCTCCAAATAATAACAGATGCTAATATAATCTTAT
The DNA here is from genome assembly GCA_017312705.2 of Penaeus japonicus. NCBI lineage: Eukaryota > Metazoa > Arthropoda > Malacostraca > Decapoda > Penaeidae > Penaeus > Penaeus japonicus. The sequence continues at coordinate 616,474 of BOPN01000026.1, forward strand.
CCGTATCAAAATTGAAGAATATACAAATGAAGAAGAAGAAAAAGAAGAAGAAGTGGAAGAAGAAGAAGAAGAAAAAGAAGAAGAAGAGGAAGATGAAGAAGAAGAAGAAGAAGAAGAAAAAAAAACAGTAATTAAAAATAAAATTAACGCCAAAGTAACATTAGCGATCTTAACCCTTTCATTTTTTGGGGCCTTCCGCCCTTCGCTCGCGTCTCATCTCGTTCGGCTGATCTGCTCCCTATATTCGCCCTCTCCCTTAACCGTTCCCTGCTTTTGCCCTGATCCTCCCTCAGAGATGGACCTATTTTGCCACCCTTTAAAAGATAGGCCTATTTCATATGCTCTTTTGAGTGGTTAACTTTTCTCTCGCTTTTCTATATCTATCTGTCTCTTTATGTGTCTACCATTTTATCTGTCTATCCTTCTATCTATCTATCTATCTATCTATCTATCTATCTATCTATCTATCTATATATATATATATACTGTATATATATATATATATATATATATATATATATATATATATATATCACACCACCATCATTCTCCCCTACCTTCCCTTATTCTACCTCTCCTTCTCCTCCTCCTACCTTCCCTTTTTCTCCCCCCCTCCCCCTTTCCTACCTCCCCATTCTCTTCCCCCACTCCTACCTCCCCTTATCTCCCATCTCCCCAATTCCTCCCCCCTCCACTCCAACCCCCTTACTCCCACCTCCCTTCCCCCCCTTTCTCCCTCTACCCCCCGATCCCTTATCAAGAAGCCCCCGCCCCACGCCCCCCCTCGCCCGAAGAAGCCGAACCGAAAGGACGCCCTGAGGACCCGCCCGCGTCTTCACGGAATGCTAACGACGGCCCACTCTCCCTTGCCTCCTCTTCTCCCTTTTTCCCTTCTCCCTTTTTCCCTTCTTCCTACTCCTTTCTTCCTTCCTCTTTCTCCCTTCTCCCATTTCTTCTCTTCTCCCTTCTCCCTTTTTCTCTTTTTCATTACTCCTTTCTTCCTTCTTACTTCCCCTTTCTCCCTTCTCCCATTTCCTCCCTTCTTTCTTCCTTCGCACTTTTCCCTACTCCTTTCTCCCTTCTCCCTTCTTCCCTACTCCTTTCTTCCTTCTTACTTCCCCTTTCTCCCTTCTCCCATTTCATCACTTATCCCTTCTTCCTTTGCATTTCTCCCTTCTTCTTTCTCCCCTCTCCCTTCTCCCGTTTTCCTCTCTCCCTTCTTTTTTATTCCTTCTCCCTTTTTTCTTTCTCACTTCCCCCTTTTCCTTTCTTCCTTTCTCCCCCCTCCCTTCTCCTTTCTCCTTTCTCCCTTTTCCCTTTTTCCTTTTCCTCTCGCTTCTGTTTTTTTCTCGTCTTCTTCTTTTGGTATTTTTTAAGAGTTTGATTTCTGTTCTTTCTATCATCATCTTTATTATTATCATTATTATTATTATTATTATCATTATCATAATTATTAGTATCATCATTATTATTATTGCTATCATCATTATTATCATTATCCTCATTATTATTATTATTACTATTATCATTATTATTATTATTATTATTATCATTATCATTATTATTTTCATTACTATTATTTTCATTATTATCATTATCATTATCATTATCATCATTATCACTATCATCTTTATCATTACCATACTATTTATCTTTATCATCATCATTATCATCATTAATACCATATTGTTTATTATCATTATTACCCTTATCTTAATCATCATTATCATCATTAATACCATATTGTTTATTATCATTATTACCCTTATCTTAATCATCGTTATCATTATTGCTATCATATCAGCATCTGACATCTGTTATGATAATTAATTATTTCCACGTTTCCCTTTTTCGTTTTTTTTCGTTTTTTGTGGATATTGATTTTCCCCTTTCTTTCTATCTATCTCTCTATCTATCTATCTATATATGTCTCTCTCACCACCACCTTCCACTACCTCTCCACTCCCCCTCTTCCTCTTGCCTCTTTCCCCTCCATCCCATCCTTCCCCCTCCCCCCTCCTACCCTCTTCCCCCTCCCTCTACCCCTCCACTCCCCCTCCCCCCTCTCGCCCTCTTCTCCCTCCATCCCATCCTTCCCCCTTCCTCTACCCCTCCACTCCCCCTCCCCCCTCTCGCCCTCTCTTCCCCCCCATCCCATCCTTCCTCCCTCTCTCTACTATCCTCCACTCCCACTCCCCCTCCCCCTTCTCGCCCTCTTCTCCCCTCTCCCTCATTCCGGCCATTACGCCTCCCCCCTCCTACCCTCTTCCCCCTCCATCCCATCCTCTCCTCTACTGACCCTCACCCCTCCGCCCTCTCTCGCCCTCTCTTCCCATCCATCCCATCCTTCCTCCTTCCCCTCTACTAATCCTCCACGCTCCTCCCTTCCCTCCCTTTCCCGCCCCTCTCTCCCCATTCCTAACATTACGCCCCCTCCCTGCCTCCTCTCTCTCCCTCCATCCCATCCTTCCGCTCTCCCTCTATTCCTCCACTCCCTCCCCCTCCCCTCTCCGCCCTCCATCCCATCCTTCCTCCTTTCCCTCTATATCTCCATTCCTCTTCCCCTCCTCTCGCCCTCTTCCCTCACCTCCACCACTCCCCCTTTCTTCCGCTCCCCTCCCCCCTCCATCCCATCCTTCCTCCCTCCCCCTCCCCCTGCTGCCCTCCCTCCTCTCCCCCCCTCTCGCCCTTCTTCTCCCTCTCCCTCATTCCGGCCATTACGCCTCGGCTTAAGAGAGCTCCGGCAGTTGATCCTTGACGGCTCCTCGTGTCGATACATCGTCTATGACCCACTGATTCTTCCCTGCATCTTAGAAGTGATGCTGCGAGAGGATGCTGTGAGAGAGGATGGTATATGAGGCATAGGGGGGGGTCCTCTTGAGGATGGTGTGAGAGGGGGTCCTTTTGAGGATGGTATGAGAGGGGGGTCTTTTGAGGATGATGGGAGAGGGGGGTCTGAGGGGTCCTTTTGAGGATGGTGTGAGAGGGTGGTATATGAGGCATGGGGGGTCCTTTGAGGATGCTGCGAGAGGATGCTGCGAGAGGATGCTGTGAGAGAGGATGGTATATGAGGCATGGGGGGTTCTTTGAGGATGGTGTGAGAGGGTGGTATATGAGGCATGGGGGTCCTTTTGAGGGGGTCCTTTGAGGATGGTGTGAGAGGGTGGTATATGAGGCAGGGGGCACCTTGAGGGTTTGGTGTGAGGGGGCCTTTGACAGAGAGGGTGGTATATGAGGCATGGGGGGGGGGGGTCCTTTGAGGATGGTGTGAGAGGGTGGTATGTGAGGCATGGGGGGGGTCCTTTGAGGTTGATCCTTGACGGCTCCTCGTGTCGATACATCGTCTATGACCCACTGATCTTTCCTCATCTTAGAAGTGATGCTGCGAGAGGATGCTGTGAGAGAGGATGGTATATGAGGCATGGGGGGTTCTTTGAGGGGGTCCTTTGAGGATGGTGTGAGAGGGGGTTCCTTTGAGGATGGTGTGAGAGGATGCTGTGAGAGAGGATGGTATATGGGGCATGGGGGGTTCTTTGAGGGGGTCCTTTGGGGATGGTGTGAGAGTGGGGTTCTTTGAGGATGGTGTGAGAGGGTGGTATATGAGGCATGGGGGGGGGGGGTCCTTTGAGGATGGTGTGAGAGGATGGTATATGAGGCATGAGGGGTCCTTTTAGGATGGAGTGAGAGGGTGGTATATGAGGCATGGGGAGTCCTTTTAGGATGGAGTGAGAGGGGGGTCCTTTGAGGATGGTGTGAGAGGATGCTGCCAGGGTAGGAGGGTTTATTTCAGATGGATGCTTTGAGGACGCTTTAAGAGGATGCTGCGAGAGGTCTTGGGGATTCACCTTAAGGGAATGATGTAAGGATGCTGTGAGGGGATGCAACGGGTTAAGGGTTCATCTTAGAAGGATACTGTAAGGATGCAGTACAAGGATGCTGTAAAGTGCTAGGAATTAATCTCAGAGAAGTGCTATAAGGATGCTGTGATAGGATTCTGAAAGGGTTTGAGGCAGCGGGGGAGAGGGGGGAGTGAGAGGAAGATTAGGAAAAAGAGGAAGGAGAGATAAGCAAAGAAACAAGAGAGGAAGAGAAGAAGAAGAGAAGAGAAGAAGAAGGAAGAAGGATACGGGGAGAAAGAAGGAGTGGATGAGGATGGATTGGGGATCGGAGAAGGAGGAGAGATGAGGACAGGATAAAGAAGAATGAGAAGGAATGAGAAAGAAGAACTGGAAAAAGAGGATACGACAAGGAGGACAAAGGGAAAAAAAGAGTAGGGTGAACAGGGAGGGTGGATGAGGACGGTGGATGAGATAAAGGAAGAAAGGAAAGGCGAGAATGAGGACAAGAAAATATAAAAGAGGACGGAAAGGAAGTAGAAGGCAGGAAGAAAGAGGTAGAGAGGAGAATGATACAAGAAATAAAAACAGGCAGGAAAATGTGTGATAGAAATGAAAACAGTTTGAGAGAGTAAAAAAAGAGAGTGAGAGAGAGAGAGAGAACGAAAGAGAGAGAGATAGATAGATAGACAGATATATAGATAGACAGATAGATAGATAAATAGATAGATAGATAAATAGCTAGCTAGCTAGCTAGCTAGATAAATAGATAGATAGATAGATAGAGATAGATAGATAGATAGAGAGAGAGAGAGAGAGAGAGAGAGAGAGAGAGAGAGAGAGAGAGAGAGAGAGAAAAGAAAGCCACGTAAATGGGGTAAAGCCAAAGCCACTTTAGGAGGCGTTAAGGCTATCCTAAGGAAAAAATATCCTGAGGAAGTGTTATCCCTGAAGATCTCAAAAATGACCCCAAGTCCACATTATCATTATTTGTTGTTGTTACGAGGTCAGTTTTGCGAGGAAGTGGGGGGCTGGGGGGGTTGGGGGGAGAAGGGAGAAGAAGGGGGCGGAGGGGGTGGGGGAAGGAGGAGGAAGGAGGGGAAGGGGAAGGGAAGGGAAGGGAAGGGAAGGGAGTAGAGGGACGGGGAGGTGGAAGGGGAGGGAGATGAGGGAGGTGGAGGGTGGGAAAGGAGGGAGGAGGAGGGGGAAAGGGAAGGGAATGGAGTAGAGGGACGGGGAGGGGGAGGGGGATGGTAAGGGTGTGGGAGGTGGAGGAGGGGGATGAGGAGATGGGGGAGGGTGGAGCGGAAGGGGGATGAAGTATGGGGAAAGGAAGGACTCTGGAGAGTAGGTTGAATAGGATTGCAAAGACGTGGGAAGAAGAGAGGTGAAAATGAGGACAAAAAAATATGATAATGATAATAATATCATGGTGTTGGTTGTGATAATTATGATAATGCTAAGAGTGTTTCTCTGTTATCATCAGACAGAAACGATAATAATGATGATGATTATGATAATGATAACAGACCATCATAACCGTTATCACCATACTTTATATTCTAATCACAATAACAACCATCATCACCATTACCATCACCATTACCATCACGATCAGCATCAGCATCAGCATCAGCATCACTATTATCCACTATTTCCGTTATACCTTTCTTCTACTCACGTCTCGACCCCCCTCCCCCCGTTCCCCATGTTTACCTTCATTTGCATATATCTCAGTGCTTTAAAATACTCTTGCCAGGTGACAATGCTTGAATTATCTCTTAAAGTGCTCATAAAGCTATGCAATATGTGTGTTTAACAATTCTGGGGAAGAAGAGGCAGTTACTGACATGTGTGTGTTTGCGAACAGAAACACACACATACACACACACACTTACGCACGCACAAAAAAAGATGCTTGCAAACGCGAGCATTAAATAGACGCAAACATGAAAGTTAATGAAACAGGCAAATAAGATTCGCTATTTTACACCTCTCTCTTTCATTTATGCCTCCTTGTATTTACTCGTGCTCGCTCATTCATGCACACTCGTATTTACATAAACACAAACGGAAACGCACGCACACATACACACACACATCTGAACACACACACACACAAACACACACACACACATCCCCCTCCCCCACATTCACATGACCCCCTCCCCACCCCCCCACCCCCCCACCACACACACGCAATCCACCTCCCTACCCTCCATACCCCCACCTCCTACCCCCAAACACACACAAAAAAAAAACAGAATAAAAAACAAAAACAAATACAGACTCATGCACGAACACGCATCCCGTCAGGCACTCTCAGGGGAGGACACAGGGGGCGACACCGGAATCTAAACGAGCAAAAATTTGGTGTTGGATCTCACAGGTTGTGATTTATGAAGACTCTCTGCGCACGCTGCTACACCCAAGCGGCTACCGTACAGATAGTCTCGGTTACTTCATGCTACGTTTTTCCCCCATGTTTGCTACGCACGTTATACGCTTTTTATGGTTTTGATGGATAGATATTTGGTAGTTATTATCGTCGGTATTGGGATCATGATTATAGTTATTTCTTTCTTGTTTAATTCATGATTTTTGTTTTGTTTTTGCTATACTTTCAGAATAAACACACATACACACACACATACACACACACACACACACACACACACACACACACACACACACACACAACACACACACAAACACACACACACACACACACACACACACACACACACACACACACACACACACACACACACACACACACACA
>BOPN01000026.1:623191-633191 GCA_017312705.2 Penaeus japonicus
GCTCACAAATACATACCCACAAACACACGCACAAACAGACCCACAGATCCCACGCCCTCTAAACATAAACATCATAATCAAAACTTACCCCATTAACGTAGCCCAGGATGACATCAGTGAGGGCTGTTTGTGACCCGAGGTAAGGCAAAAACAGGTCGTGGGCGGCCTGGTCAACGAACACGCCTAATTCGACGGTTTTTCCTGAGTTTCGTTTCTTGTGCGCCTGTGCGGGGGAGAGGTAGAGAGCGCGGGGTTATTCACTCATTTGTTTTTATTTTGTTTGTGTATTTATCCAATTATTTATTTATTTATTAATGTGTTGTTGTTGTTGTTGCTGTTTTTGGGGGGGCAGAAAGCAGACAGCGGGAGGTTAGTTTAGGTTATATATTATATATTGTATATAGCTATTAATTAGGTTATATGTTTTTTGTTTTTTTTTCTTTCTTTTTTTTGCAAAGAGTAGAGAGAGGATTTCTTCTTATTTTTGTAATGGGGGAAAAGTCTTTTTTCGGGGGGAAGTCGGGGGAGAAAGTTTTTTTGTTTTTTGTTTTTTCCTGGGAGACTTGTTTTTAACCCCCTTCCTTCCTCCTACCCATCCTCCCTCCCCCTCCCTGTCCCTCTCCCCTTCCCTTCTCCCTCCTTCTTCCCCCATCCACCTTTTCCTTCCTTTCCTCCTCTTGCTGCTGCTCCTCCTCCCTCCCCCCTTCCTTTCCCCCTATACATACCACGCGCGGTTCACGGTCGAACCCTTGCATGGGTTTCGGTTCTCGGTTCAGCTCTGTTTCCGGGGTCTCAGGTTCCTGGCCTGGTTCTCCCATTGGCTTCGGTTCACGGTCGAACCCCTGCATGGGCTTCGGTTCTCGGTCCATTCTCGTTGGTCCCCTCAGAACCCGGTTCATTGGCCTCGGTTCACGGTCGAACCCTTGCATAGGTTTGGGTTCCCGGTCCATCCCAGCGTCGGATGACCCAAGGTCCTGGCCTGGTTCTCCCATGGGCTTCGGTTCACGATCGAACCCCTGCATGGGCTTCGGTTCTCGGTCCATTCCCGTTGGTCCCCTTGGAACCCGGTTCATTGGCCTCGGTTCACGGTCGAACCCTTGCATGGGTTTCGGTTCCCGGTTTCCTTCGTCGGGTGACTCAGGTTCCTGCCCTGGTTCTCCCATGGGCTTCGGTTCACGGTCGAACCCCTGCATGGGCTTCGGTTCTCGGTCCATTCCCGTTGGTCCCCTTGGAGACCGGTTCATTGGCCTCGGTTCACGGTCGAACCCTTGCATGGGTTTCGGTTCCCGGTTTCCTTCATCTGAATCTATTTCCTGCCCCGGTTCTCTCATGGGCTTTGGTTCACGGTCGAACCCTTGCATAGGTTTCGGATCTCGGTCCATGCTTGGAGAGCCCCTCAGAACCCGGTTCATTGGCCTCGGTTCACGGTCGAACCCTTGCATGGGTTTCGGTTCCCGGTTTCCTTCATCTGAATCTATTTCCTGCCCCGGTTCTCTCATGGGCTTTGGTTCACGGTCGAACCCTTGCATTGGCTTCGGATCTCGGTCCATGCTCGGAGGGCCCCTCAGAACCCGGTTCATCGGTCTCGGTTCACGGTCGAACCCCTGCATGGGCTTGGGTTCTCGATCCTCCGCTGCAAAAGACACAGTGAGCATTAATTAACGTAACTTAACGTAGCGTCACTTCCATTTAATCCAATATAATCCAGCCGTGCCGTTTACACCTGCTCATTGCAAAGAAAATCTGCGTGAATAAGGCACCGAATCAGCAGTGCACCAACTTGCACAGCTTGCATTCATCGACCCGCTTTGCACGGTACTGCATCTTTCATCACCTTTCATCATATCTAAACTATGCAACAAAAATCAACGACAGTGTGATAGGCCTTGCATCTGACGCATGAATTTGGATATGCAACAGACGAAGCTTAATTCCAATTGCAATATCCAATGCAATTATCAGATGCTTCATTATCATTTCAGTAACTTAGTCGTTGTTTTTATATCCAGACAGTGATATATGTATGTATGTATATATACACACAAATACACACACACACACACACACACACACACACACACACATATATATATATATATATATATATATATATATATATATATATATATATATATATATATACATATATATACATATATATATATCAAACAATGTTTTTGAACAAAAGATTTTTAAAAAAACATCCTGGGATTATATACTCCTAGTTCTTGTTATTTTCTCCTTTTTCTTTTTTCTTTTTTTATTTAATTACGAAGATGAAGATTATAAGCGATGTGATATCTTTATTAATATTTTTGCATTACATTCTCTGTGACTTAGTTTGTACCAAATTAACTCTATAATGTGAATATGTGTTATCCGTAAGGCTTAGTACCTACTGTATAAATATTGAATCTGGATAATCTATTAAAAATAAACTAATCCGTCCTGATTATCTTCATCACAAACACAATAACATGTGCAAAGATAACATAAAACACAACCTGTGGTAAAGATAATGTTTTGTTTTTTTTAGTCTAAGAGGAGATACTGTCTCGGTTGTAAATGAAACATCGAACCGAGATGCTTCGTTTCAAATGAGACTTAAAATTAAAAACTCACTCGAAACAACACCGTGTACTGTTTCCCTTATCAACGAGGTATGTAAACTTATACATAATACCTTAAACATTATCTTTACCACGGGTTACGCTCGTCGACTGTTGAAATTAAGTAAACATTATGTAAATATATGCGGTACTTTTTTACCTGGAGGTCTTTGGGTCGAGTCGAAGTCAATGGGTTTTGGTTCACGGTCAAAACCTTGCATGGGTTTGGGTTCCCTGTCATTCAGCGAATCTGTTGAGGGTAAAGATAAGATTGAACGCTTTGCCGTATTGATAAAATGACAGAACAAACCCCGATATATGTAAAAGGCATCTTCCATTAAACATCTTTTTATAAAATATTTTTGTTTTTTTCGTTTTTGCCAAACTTGCTGCTGAAGTTGATGTAAAGATGTAGGAGTTTCATTTATCATTGGTACTTATTTGTGTGTGTGTTTTTGTGTGTATATGTGTTTGTTTGTGTGTGTTTAAGTTTGTGTTTATGTATTTGTGAATGCATGTATGTGTGTGTATGTTTGTGCGCGCGAGCGTGTAAGCGTATGTGTCTGTGTTTATATGCAATTGTGCGTTTTCTATATGCTTTCTAAGCATTAGCTTCTATGTTTATTTCTTATTTCTTCTTGTGGAAAAAACCGTGCATCTATTCGTAAAAATCTGCTAGTTAATATTAGCGAACATAAACATTCCTCTGCTAGTGATCATACAGACTATTTGTTTTTCAACATTTACGGCTTACTTAGAGACGAGAATATGAAAATAGAATATGAACGTTTCTTTTTTGTAGTACATGAATAATTATATAACAATATATATTAGTGTATGAGCCTTCATTTCCCTCTTAGTTGTGCGGGTCTCCAGCAATTCCCCTTATGACATTAGCCTTCCCATCCCCTTTAGTGTCTAAGCCTCCTCTATTCCCTCTATTTCCCCTCGTGATGTGACCTTTCGCTATGTGTAGGTTACCCATAATTCCCCTTTGTGTGTATGCCTTCCATTTCCCCTTTATTGTGTAGGTCTCTCCTCTATCTCATTACCATGGAAGCCTTCCCCTTTAGTTATACGTGCCTTTCGTATTTACCCTCAGTATATAAGCCTTCGATAATCCCTCTTGGTTATATGGGCTTCACCCATTTCCTCTTAGGGTAGAATTTTAGAATTCTAGAATTTTCCCTTAGTTGTACGAGTTATAGAGACATCTATCTCATAGATGGTGCCATTTTCCCCTTAGTTTTCCCCTATTTTCCCAAAATCTTCTCTTTCTTATCCGCGCCACGCAAACATCCCATAAAGAGGGCCTTTTTTCCTCTTAGTTTTCCCGTATTTTCCCCTCGGGATGTGAACTTTCCACTTTCCCCTTAGATATCCATGTCTCCTATATTTCCCCATCAGGATATAAACCTCCCAAAATGTCCCCCTTAGTTATACGCACCATACATAAATCCCACAAATAGTCCCCTTTTCCCCTTAGTTTTCCCGCATTTCTCCCCTCTGGATATGAACCTTCCACCTTCCCTTGAGATACAAATGTCTCCCTTATTTTCCCCTCAGTTCCCCTTCAACCCCCATACCTCCTCTTTCCTCTGGGGTTCTCTTGAAGGTGGGGAGGGGAGGGAAGAACACACCCACGGGGTCCTCCTCCAGGGGTAGCCCCGGTGGTTCAATGGGCAGGAGGTCATCCGGGCCGTTGACCGGGAATGACCCCGAGTTTAGGGGGGTCGTCGGGGTTGTCTGGAAAGAAAAAGGAGCTTGGATTGAAAAGGAATGTCTTTGAGTCATGTTTTTATTTTCGTCTTGTCTGTATTTTCTTTTCTTAATTTTATTGATTTATTTTTATATTTATCTTTTCGTTTGTTTATTAATTCATTCATTTATTTGTCTGTTCCTTTACTTATCTGATTTCTGACATGTAAACACGCATACATACACACACACACACAAACACACACATACACACGCGCGCGCGCACAAATATATATATATATATATATATATATATATATATATATATTGATAACACTGCCACTAAAAGAAAGGAAAAACTTGCGACGTTTCGAACTTTTTCATGAAAGTTCCTCTTCAGGCGAAAGCAATCCAATTTTTTGGATTGCTTTCGCCTGAAGAGGAACTTTCATGAAAAAGTTCGAAACGTCGCAAGTTTTTCCTTTCTTTTAGTGGCAGTGTTATTAATTCTGTTATGTGCACGTTACTGTGTTTTTTGTGATTCATATACATACATATTTATATATATATATATATATATATATATATATATATATATATATACACACACACACACACATATATATATATATATATATATATATATATATATATATATATATATATATATATATATATACACACACACACACACACACACACACACACACACACACACATATATATATATATATATATATATATATATATATATATATATATATATATATATATATATATATATATATATATATATATATACACACACATATATATATATATATATATATATATATATATATATATATATATATATATATATATATATATACACACACACACACACACATATATATATATATATATATATATATATATATATATATATATATATATATATAATATATATATATATACGTATATTGTTGCTGTTTTTTCAACTTCTTTTTCATTTTTATATTTTTTATGTTTTTATTTCTATTTTCTATTGGTCAATTCTGTTTATTTGCTAATTTGTTAGTTCTAATTGTTTATTTGTTTATATGTTTATCGATTTCTTTATAAGTTTAATAGTTTATCATGATTTTCATATATGATTTTTTTCTTAAAAGCTTGTTGATTTTTGTTTTGTATTTGTTTACCTTGTATATTTGTTTATAAATTTGCTTATTAAATGGTTCATTTCCTTGACTGTTTTTCTGATCATATATCTGTTTGTTGCATAATCGGTTTATCCATCTACTTTCCGATTTGCTTCAGTACTTATTCTTCTATCTATCCGTCTATCAATCTCTCTATCCATCCACTCATTCATTTACAGACCTATTCCCAAATCTATTATCCCCAGCTACACCCCCACCCCCACCCCCACCTCCACTCCCTCCCCTCCCAAATCAACGCAAAATATGACATGACCTCCCAAATCAACGCAAAATATGACATGACCTCCCAAATCAACGCAAAATATGACATGACCTCCCAAATCAACGCAAAATATGACCTTCGACCTTCATCCCCCACCCCCTCCCAAATCAACGCAAAATATGACATGACCTTTGACCTTCGACCTTCATCCTACCATCCCTATCTATCACTTCACCTGTCAATACCTGTCGTCGACGTCATGTCAGGAACTCACCTCAGCTGACGGAATGGTGAAGATTTCGCCCTGTCCGAACTCCATGTCATCTGGTGTTGCGTTGCTGATGGGTTCTTGGGAGAGAAAGAAAGGGGTTTGTGAGATGGGTGGATGGGGTGTGGGTGTGGGTGTGGGTGTGGGTAGGGGAATGGGTGTGGGTGGATGGGGTAGGGGGATGGGTAGAGGTGTGGGTGGATGGGTGTGGGTTTGGGGGATGGGTGGAAGGGGTAGGGGGATGGGTGTGGGTGGATGGGTGTGGGTGTGGGTATGGTTATGGGGAATGGGTGTGGGTTTGGGGATGGGTGTGGGTGGATGGGTTTGGGGGATAGGGGTAGGGGTAGGGGTAGGGGTGGATGTTTGTAGGTGAGTGTGGGTGGGTATAGGTGTGGGTGTTGGTATAGGTGGATGGGTGTGGGTGGATGGGGATGGGTGTGGGTGACTGGGATGGGTGGATGGGCAGGGATAGGGGTGTGGGTAGGGGTAGGGGTGCATGTTTGTAGGTGAGTGTGGGTGGGTATAGGTGTGGGTGTGGGTATGGGTGGATGGGTGTGGGTGGATGGGTATGGGGAATGGGTGGATGGGGATGGGTGTGGGTATTGGGAATGGGTGGATGGGCAGGGGTAGGGGTGTGGGTGGTTGGGTATGGGTAGGGGTATGGGGATGGGTGTGGGTGGATGGGTATGGGTTTGGATGTGGGTACGGGTGTGGGTTTGGGTGGATGGGTATAGGGAATAGGTGGATGGATATGGGAAATGGGTGGATGGATATTGGTATGGGTGCGTGGGTGGATGGGTATAGGTGTGGGTGGAATGTTTGGATAGATGTCTATGGTATAAAATGGGGGGATGGTATGGGCATATTTAGATAAATGTGTATGGTATAAAATGTCTGTCTGGTATAGGCATCGTTGGATAAATGTGATGGTATGAATATGGATAAATGTTATGTTTGGATAAATGGGTATGGTATAAGATGTCTATCTGGCATGGGTATGTTAGGATGTCTAGTATGGCTAGATGGGATGAGTATATTTGGATATATGTCTGGATTTGTGTATGTGTATGTATGTATGAGGCATGAAAATATGCGGACACGTCATCGTATACTTGTAATTAACACACGCACATACATACACAGACATAAACCCTCCCCATGGGTTTATGCTGGCGTTACGTGTTTGATTCCACACACACATATAAACACATAAACAAACACGCATAAAAAGTCGCGCATATAAGTAAACACACATAAATAAACATACACATAAATGAACACACAAACACACATACACAACACACCGAAGCAAAAACAACCCACACTCAGACAACCCCCTTTTCAACCCACCCACGCCCAACCCCCATCCCACCCCACCCCACGCCCAACCCCCATCCCACCCCACCCACGCCACCCACCCACGCCCAACCCCCATCCCACCCCACCCACGTCCAACCCCCATCCCACCCACCCCACGCCCAACCACCACCCCATCCCAGCCCACGCCCAACCCCCATCCCACGCCACCCACCCACGCCCAACCCCCCTCCCATCCCACCCCACCCCACGCCCAACCCCCTCCCACCCCCTCCCAGCCCACGCCCAACCCCCATCCCACCCTACCCACGCCCAACCCCCATCCCACCCCACCCCACGCCCAACCCCCATCCCACCCCACGCCCAGCCCACGCCCTCACCCGAGCACGCCGGTGGTGGGATCTCCAGCTCCATGTGCGTAGGAGGACTCGGTCGCGCCTGGGCATCCTTCACAATCCTCCTCACCACGTGGGGAATGCCCTGCCGAGCCACGCCCGACGCCCCTCGCTTCCTGAGGGCGTGGTGGAGCTTCCCGGCCGCCCGTTTGCCGAGAGGACGCACTTCCAGGGTCACGTTGCGGCTCACGACGTATCCTGCCTGAGATGGGGGGGGTGAAGAGAGGGGGGGGAGAGTAAGAAGGGGAGAGGGGAGTGGGATGAGAGTGAAGAGGAAGATGGGGAGGGGGAGGGGGAAGGAGGGGGAGTGGGATGAGGGGGGTGAGAGGAAGAGGGGGAGGGGGAAGGGAGTGAGAGGAAGAGGGGGATGGGGAAGGTGGAAGTCGGGTGAGAGGAAGGGGGAAGGGGGAAGAGGGGAAAGGGGGAGAAGAAGAGGTGGAGGGGGTGAGAGGAAGAGGGGGAAGGGGGAAGGTGGGTGAGAGGAAGAGGGAAAGGGGGTGAGAGGAAAAGGGGGAGGGGGAAGGGGGGGTGAGAGGAAGAGGGAGAGGGGGAAGGGGGGTGAGAGAAAGAGGAGGAGGGGGAAGGGGGAAGGGGGGTAAGAGGACGAGGGGGAGGGGAAGGGGGAAAGGGGTGAGAGGAAGAGGGGGAGGGGGAAGGGCGAAAGGGGTGAGAGGAAGAGGGGGAGGGGGAAGGGAGACAGGGAGGGAGGGAGGGCGGGTATATAAATATTCTGAGTCTATTTAGATACATACATACTATTTCGATACGTGTATAAATGCTTAACTTGATATAACTTTTATCATTATTTATATGATTACTCAAATTAGTATGTAAATACTCACATTAGACTGAAGTTAATAAAGGCTCACATTTTACTTATACATAAAAAATGTTCGCACTATACTTAAGTAGATAGAGGCTTACATTCCACAAATACAGAAAAACAAATGCTCACTCTCTACTGCAATATGTAAATAAAGGCTAATATTCTACTTTTAAAGGTAAATAAATACTCTTTCTCGAATTAAATATGTGAATTGATCCTCATCATCAGAAAATGTCTTCCAAAAATAAATGCTCATGTCTTCCTCCATAGATATGTAAATCAATGTTCATAATATAATCACATACGAGTCGAGTCCCCGAAGTAGATTAATTCTCAGTCTAGTTAGCTAAGTAAATATATACTTACAATCTACTTAAAGAAGTAAATCAGCGCTCACATTCTAACTAAACTCGCAAACTATAACCCAAAGCAAATAATTTCCCACAATCACCAAATGCTCTCAGCCAAAATAGAATAAATGATCACAATCAGCAAATGCTCTCAGCCAACGTAAAATATATTCCTACAATCACCAAATGATCTCTGTCAAAGCAAAATAGATGCCCACAATCACTAGATATGCCCTGCTAAGACAAAATATAAATTCTTACAATCACCAAATGCTCTCTTCCAAAGTAGAATAAATTGCTACAACCATCAAATGCTCTCTTCCGAAGTCAAATAAATTCTCACAATCACCAAATGCTCTCTACTAAAGTAAAGTGAATGCTCACAATAGTGCCAGGCTTGCAGGCACTGAGGGCGGCTGTGATGTCCTCGTCGACGTGGATATAGTGGCACGAGGAGGGCGAAATGGCTGTAATGGACACGCCACCTCGAGGGCCTACTACCGTCATTTTGGCGCGAGGGGATACGAGGTGCGCCATTTTCTCCAATCTCAGGTTGTATTTTCTGCAAGATATTTTTGTTTTTTAGATGTCTTCTCTAGCTACAGGTTGTATTTTATGGGCGATTTTTAGTTGGTGATTTGTCGTTTTCATTAAGAAGAAATAGTGGGAAGGAATATGGATAGTTATGGTTGAATTGAAGTGCTTCGACAACCATAAAGCTTAAGGGGATACGAAGTACGAACTCTTCCCCAGACCCAAATTGTTTGTCACTTGTGCGACATTCTCTCCAGTTGCAAGATATATTTTATTTAGCTGATAAAATATCCAAGTAGAGTAAGGTGAGATCACAGGCGGAAAGCAGAAGGTAAAATATTTTCGAAGGAAGAATAAATAATATAAAACATACATGAAAGGCATATGATCTTGGCGATCTTCATAAAGGGACACATGAAATAATTGATAAAAAAAAAGAAAAAAATAACCCCACATTCACACACCAAAAGGAGAGGTTAGGATAAAACACAGCAACATCCTTCAAGTCCTTAAAAAACGAACGAAACCGAAAGTTCCTAACCTCCCAAAGGCATCGAAGGCATAACCCAGCCGGTCACCAGAACCCGACCTCTTATCTC
>BOPN01000026.1:643191-648191 GCA_017312705.2 Penaeus japonicus
CTCCCCCTCCCCTCATCCTACCTACCCCCTCCCCTCATCCCACCTACCTCCCCCTCCCCTCATCCTACCTACCCCCTCCCCTCATCCCACCTACCTCCCCCTCCCCTCATCCTACCTACCCCCTCCCCTCATCCCACCTACCTCCCCCTCCCCTCATCCTACCTACCCCCTCCCCTCATCCCACCTACCTCCCCCTCCCCTCATCCTACCTACCCCCTCCCCTCATCCCACCTACCTCCCCCTCCCCTCATCCTACCTACCCCCTCCCCTCATCCCACCTACCTCCCCCTCCCCTCATCCTACCTACCAACCTCCCCCTCCCCTCATCCCACCCTCTCTCTCTCTCTCTCTCTCTCTCTCTCTCTCTCTCTCTCTCTCTCTCTCTCTCTCTCCCTCCCTCCCTCCCTCCCTCCCTCCCTCCCTCCCTCCCTCTCTCCTATCTCTTTCTCTCTCTCATGTGTGTTTATATGTACGTTCCTATTTCCCTCGGGCATTGTTCAACGGCAAAATAACAATTTATCTTTATAAACTCGTAACATACTAAATTGACGTTACAATCTCCTAAACCAACTAATTACCTTAACAAGCCAATTATTTGCTAAACAGTTACTTCTTACAAGGTTCATCAAATATCGAAACACTGCCTTTGTTTTATATGTATTGTGATTTTTTTTTTTTTTATTAATTTATTTTTTTTATTTGTTGATTCATCTTTGTATGACTAGTATCTCATCTTTTTCTCATTTATTGACTGCATTCTTTATTTTTGTTTTTATTACACACATACAACAACACACACACACATTTTTATTTTATTTTATTTTATTTCTTTTTCTTCTTCTTTTCTTTTCTTTTCTTTTCTTCTTTTATTTTTCTTCTTCTTATCTTTCTTTACTTTTCTAATCTTTATTTTCTTTTCTTTTTCTTTCTTTTTTTTCTTTTTTTCTTTATTTTTTCTTCTTTTCTTTTCTTTTCTTTTTATTTCTTTTCTTTCTTTTTCTGTCCGTGAGACGAACCCCAAACTCCTTTCAAACAAAGGACTCAATAGAAGGTAATTCAACCTGCGCTTCAGCCTCGTCATCTTAACCAGACTTCGAAATTAGTTCAGACTTAAGAGTAAAGACTTGTGGTGAACCCCTTGTGAGAACTATGGGCTTCGGACATTGGGTAATGAGGCTGATGATTATTATGATAATGATAATGATAATGGTGATAATGATAATGCCGATAAAATTGATAATGATAATGGCGTTAATAATGATAATGATAATGGCGATGATAATGATGATAATTATGATAATGACAATAATGATGATAACAAGGATAATGATAGTAGTATAAACCATGATAACAATAATGTTGATAATAGTAATGATAATAAAACCGCTGCTTATCATACTTCAGTTTTCAAGAGTTTTAAATTCATATTTTCTATTCTAACTTTTATTTTAATTTGATATTTCATTTTTTAGATATCCGTTTTTTATTTTTTATTCTATTTTCATTTTTATCTTCTGTTTCGAGTTTCATATTTGACGTTTGCCTTAAAAATGAAGGCATTTTCTAATATTAAGTTAAAATACATTTCGAAGGAAAGTTTAATGGAATTGTATAAAAGCAGATAGAAAATATAAAATCATTATAAAAATATTCTTGCACATCATTATGTGTGTGAATATGTATTTTTGTTTGTATGAGAGAAAGAAAGATACCTAGATTTTCATAACGTATAACTTCATAGAACACACACACGCACACACACACACACAACCACATACACTCTCTCTCTCTCTATCTATCTCTATCTCTCTCTCTCTCTCTCACACACTCACTCTCTCTCTCTCTCTCTCTCTCTCACACACACACACTCTCTCTCTCTCTCTCACACACACACACACACTCTCTCTCTCTCTCTCTCTCACACACACACACACAAGCACACGCGGAAGTAACCTGTGCATTTATGGTGATGATTCCAACGCCAGCAACTACACTGCCCGTATATTGACGGATTCTTTATAGTGTATAGTGTTGCCAGGTGATGCCGACCTCATTATATGTACCCCCCCCTTGCCCCCCCCCCCCCCCACCTCCTCACTCATTACACCCCCCCCCCCTTCCCCTACCGCCCCCATCCCTATACTCGCTAAGGCATATCATTAATCGATGGTCATATCATATATATTACCAATGTTTCTTTCTTCGTTAAGGAATGTCATTGATAGTGAAAACATGTAAAAAAAATATATAAATAAAAGGGAGTTATTGTAACGTAGAAACAAGAATGCATGAACTCAGCTGTTCGCATGACTAACCACAGAAACAATCGTGGAACATGCGCTTTGCTCGTCGATTTTGTCTTTTCAATATTCGTATAATTTTTAAGCGCGTTATCGCTATCACAAATAATTTTGCCATCGTTACTTTTCTTGAGTCATTCTCTGATATAATACGTTATCGATGTTGCAGTAATATTCATGAATATCTTTAAATTTGTTATCGTTATCTGCGTAATTCGAGTAATCTCGTTGTCGCTATCGCCGTCATTTTAGTAATCTTGTTATCGTTATTACCGCAATTTTCATATTATTTGAGAAGTATTTATGTTATCGCTATTATAGAACCCAATCTCCAAATATGCTATTCGTTGTCATCATCGTAATATGTCAGTTATGTTTAAAGTGGCTGAAAACAGTTGTCTCTCATATTAAACTTTCTGTCACACTTCTTAACTATACACGAAGTGCTTAACACTATGGCATATATGGAATAGCTTTTGCTTATGATATAACACTATGGCATATGTCGTGGCTTTAGCTTATAGGTTAACGCAAAGGCATACTTGGTAGCATTATTAACTTGTGGATTAGCGCTACGGCATATATCTTAGCTTTAGTATGTGGGTTAACGCTATGGCATATATTTTAGCTTTAGTGTGTGGCTTAACGCTACAGCTTATATCTTAGCTTTAGTGTATGTGGGTTAACGCTACGGCATATATCTTAGCTTTAGTGTGTGGGTTAACGCTACGGCTTATATCTTAGCTTTAGTGTGTGGGTTAACGCTACGGCATATATCTTAGCTTTAGTGTGTGGGTTAACGCTACGGCATGCTTATTAGCTTAAACTGATGGGTTATAGCTACGTCATTGGCGCCAAAAGGATTAAAACTGATAAGAGAACTATGTTTCTGTTGTAAATGCTACTAGGTTAGGTTAGGCCGGCTACACAAGAGGTATTTTTTATTATTTCACTTTTATTTTATCTTTATTAATTCATGTTTTATTTTGGGGTCAGTTAAACCAATTACAACACGGAGGGGCGTTATAAAGATTTGTGAGTTAGACAACGAGAATAAGAAGGTGAAAGACAAGAAGACATACATATATATATATATATATATATATATATATATATATATATATATATATATATGTGTGTGTGTGTGTGTGTGTGTGTGTGTGTGTAAGAGAGTGGGTTTTGGAGATGAAAAAATCTTTCCTACAAGAATTTATAGGGAGAATGGAAGCCAGGAAGGGATGATTGGTATAAACACTTTCGCATGAGGAAGGAAAGTGTTTTAACACATTTTTCTTGATTACTCCTTTAGTTCAGCATGATTCAGTGATTGATTATCAATCGAGTGATTAACGCATTATCATTTAATGATTTTGTAACAGCATTATTATATCAATTTTAAGAGTTTGGTTAGACATGAAAATAGAGAAGGGAGCGTTAACCAGACATTAATTTAATCCTTTAGACATACTATATTTTTTCTATATATATGGTGTTATAAAGATTTTCTTGTTATATGTAAATAATGATAATTTTATGGTACTTGGATTATGTTTCTCCTGGTATTTATATTCAAAGTCAACATCCAGTATTAATGATTTGAGTTAATGTATTGTTTAATTAAAGATAACCATCATTAATCTATTTGTTTTGACTTTATAATGCAATTATCATTATTATTACCATTATCACTACCTTGGCGTTATCATTATTAAAAGACTATCACTTTCACCATTATGATATACCATAGCTCTTGATATTAAATATCTCATTTTATACTATGACTATTCAGACCATCTAAGTATCATTATACTGCATATTAAAAATGTGATGATTATTTCAACATCATTGTCATTATTGTTCTGACTTCAGTGCCTTTATTGTGAATAACATCATTATTGATAATAGCATTAGTTTAAAAATCAGTTTCGTTACTAATCATTTAGATTTTATTAATTTTGATAGTCATATTACTGCTACAGCTTTTATCATTTATGAAATATACTAGTATTAATGGTAGTAACAAGATTGGTATTATTTATAACAATAGTACTACTACTAATAATAATGATAATATTGATAATAATGATGATAGTAATAATAATGATAATAACATTGATGATTATAATAATAATGATATTGATAATAATGATGATAGTAATAATAATAATAATAACATTGATGATAATAATAATGATTATATTGATAATAATAATCATAATAACATTGATAATGATAATAGTAATGATAACAAATAATGATAATGATAATGATATTAATGACAATGATAACAGTAATAACGATAACAATGCCATTGCCAGTAATAATAATGACAGTGATAGTAATAATGTTTATGATAATAATGACAATGACGATAACGATCATAATGATATTAGTGATGACATAGCGATAGTGATAATATAAACATTAACAATTAATTTCACAATCATTACCAATATTCTTTTTCGTCATTATGTTATTGTTTCATCATTTAATTTTGTTTTTTTATCAATCACACATATTCATTCAACACTATCATCACCTTTATCCTAATTATTATTACATGAATTCATCATCACATTTGAATTCTTCATCACATTTGAATTCTTCATCACATTTGAATTCATCATCACATTTGAATTCACCATCACATTTGAATTCATCATCACATTTGAATTCACCATCACATTTGAATTCATCATC
>BOPN01000026.1:660691-663191 GCA_017312705.2 Penaeus japonicus
CTCTGGCAAATACCAACAATTCTCTACAACATATATTCTGGGAGATATAGTTTGGATTAGCTCTTTCTTTGCATTGATAGAAAAGTCTGGAAAGTCCTATCTTGCCAGATTATCTTTAGTTGAAGTTGTTTGTCTGTCCTAAGGTAGATGGTGCCTTTTTAGATTTGACTCTTAAAATACGGCAATGACAATTTTTTTGATTTTATAAATTTAGGAGGTCTATAAAGAAGATTGCAATGTAGTTCTTAATGTGCAACTTTTTACTCACAAATACCGTATGTTGACTTTGATCCGTCCAATTTCACCGAACAATGGTTGTGACCTGTGATGGACGTCAAACCTGATAGTGGTGCAAGTTAGACGATTATTTTGGAGTCGGCCAGCAAAGATGAGCAAACCTCTTCCACTCACCTGTTGGTATGATTAAGCTGATTCCATATTTGAGGGGACATTGCAAAGGAGGAGGTCTATAAGTTTTGTCTTGCCACAGCATATATGGTAAAGGTTTTGTTGGCCTTTGCTGGAGGTCCGATATTTGTGGACAAGTCAAACAATAACTATAAACTTTAGAATATAGTTTTGTTTAAAAATGGAAGAAAATATAAAGCTGAATATGATTATTGAAAAAAAAGTCCTTATATAGAAAAGCATTGATTTTTGAAAACTTCCATTTTACTCCACGATTTATGGTCTCGAGCATGTGAGGATATGACAGCATGGGGATGGGAGACAGCCAAAGGGGAAGTGATGGTGGGTTTGGGTTTAGTTTATATTTGTACCATTTGTAACAAAAAGATACAAATAGAAAATAATTTGCAGGAAAATAGCCCTCCAGTTTTGGGCAGCTCATGCTCAATTGTAACAAATAAAACATTAAAGGTTAAACCTAGATTATGTATTATTCTCAATTGAGGGGGCGGGCTCAGTCACTCTGCCTAGACCTCCCTTCTTAATTAGCTGCCTAGCAGGCATGTGGATTCCACCTCAGGATGTCAGTGTCTTGAATGTTAATCAGATTGCACAGCCATTACTTCAGATGAATTTATATAGCAGTGTCATTTCAGGTCTTTTATAAGGTAGCATTATTTATTTTTGTCTACTTTAGTATTGTCCTATTGTTCATAATATTTTGGTATTTCTGGATAGCTAAGATTAGGGTTTTAGTTTTGAGATTCATTAAATTATTTGCTTTTCATCAGATGGTGACAAAGTTGATCCAAATAAGTATGCTGTAAAGGTCCACTTCGATAGTTGACCCCTTAATGATAAAAATAATCTCATTTTGTGAAAAATTGTATTCATACAGTTCCCCGGTTGGTGTAACTTTTTTGTGAAGCTTGAAAAAGAACATTGGTATTATCATGTCGATGCTGATTAGCGCCTGGTAGAATCTTGGGTAAATGTTTAGACCAGTCCTTCCACCACTGGCCTCTTTGCCACACTACATCTGCCACTGGCAAACATCCTACACCTGTACATCAACCGCTGTCCTTCATACATTCAGGCCCGTGGCAAAGGATGATAAAGCCCCACTCAGGACATTCTGGAAAGATAGTTTGTAGAACTCCCTGGCTATTATTGCATGTCTTGCTAAAATATACATGACATAGAGTTTAGAAAAAATCCAGGAAATTGGCATCAGGTTGAAGAGTTATGTGTAATATTTACATTGCAAAATAAGTTGTTAAAAAAACAAAAAACATGTGGAGATTAAATCCCCCCCCCCCCTACACACACACATACACATACATATACATACACACACATACACATTCACCCTTACACACACGCACACACACACGCACGCATACACACACATATATGTTTACTTACACACTCACTTATTTACTAACTTTTGAGCACACTGTTGCCATATGCATGGTATGTGCTACAAATAAAGGCATAAAGAGTAAGATTATAAAATAATGATGATTTGATGCGGCCTGGAAGTATTTGGCATCTCACATAGGATTGACGTAACTGTTATGCTGTCAAGCACTTGTTGTGGTGAAGGAAAGTACTGCTGTTCTTTTCACCCTCTTCAAATCACTTTCGTACTGCATTTTTTATTTTTGTTGAAATTGCAAGCGAGTTATTCCTGCACTTGTGTAACTAGGACAACATACCAAAGGCTGATTACCATTATTTTACCAATATATCATATACAGATTCACATAGGTTTAGATGATATTAGAAAACCCTTAACCCACTCACGATGGGGGCATTCCAGCCTTGAATGTCAGAATGCCGGGGCTTTCGAGCGCTTAGGCCTAAATCAATTAAATGGCTGGCACAATATTGTGCCGCCCGGCCACTGGGCTTTTGAATGAGCGGTACAGTAGTGTACCACCCGTCCAGAAAGGGTTAAGGTGCCCAGCCCAGGTAGAATATTTTGGCAGTAAAAAAAAAAGAAAAAGAAAGGTATTGCAACTTATACTAATGAGGAACAATAGAAAATGCCAAAATGTTCTCTCCCCAGAATTAATTACCTATTTCCTAA
>BOPN01000026.1:675691-720691 GCA_017312705.2 Penaeus japonicus
TTTATTTTTTTTAAGGAGTATGTGCTTTGCTGTTAAAAATAATTGTTTGTAGTAGAGATGCTTGCTTTATTGTTATTTCTCTTGCTTTTCTCATTGTAACTAGACTAATGCAACCAATATTTTCCAGGTGGAAGTTGATGAATGTCGCAAGGAGCAGCCGTTCCTGATCACACTGCCATCGCCGTTGGCAGAGAGTGAGTCTAGTAGAGGAGACTTAGAACAAGCAGCCACAGCTGAAGGTGAATCAGTGGATGCTGCAGAGTCTACAGAAGTGCCTGACACAGCCACCCACTCCCCCATGGACACTACAGAACCTCCTGTGTCTTATAGTACTAATGATCTAGAGGTCACACCTAGCCAGCCCTCCTTCTCAGCCAGTAGACCCGGCACATCCACGGCCATGGATGTCCCCGCTGCTTCCCGGCCAGACTACAGTGAAGCATCCAAGTCTGGATTGTCTTGCTTGCCACAAAGAGCTGCTCTCATTAAGTCAATGCTCAATTTCTTGAAGAAGGCAATTCAAGAACCTGGCTTTAGTGAGTCAATGCGACATCTGATGGAAGGTTCTCTCCCTGCCTCCCTCAAGCACATCATTAGCAATGCAGAGTACTATGGTGCCTCACTGTTTTTGTTGGCAACAGATGTTGTTACTGTCTATGTGTTTGGGGAGCCGTCCTTGCTGTCTTCTTTACAAGATAATGGACTCACTGATGTTGTGCTTCATGCACTTCTGGTGAAGGATGTGAGTTTACTGCTTATTTGATTGATAGTTTATTCATTTACTTTTGTAATTTTATTATAGATATTTTTCTTTTTTACTTTTGAGCCTTGAGTCCTGTACTTTACCTACCTCATTTATGACTCTGATTACTCTGTGAGTGTCAGCAGGATATGTTGTGGGGATTAAGAAGCCCTTGTAAATTAGGTTCTTATGTGCACTCTTTCCTCCCATTCCACAGGTTCCTGCAACGAGAGAAGTATTAGGTTCACTACCAAATGTATTCAGTGCACTCTGCCTCAACTCAAGAGGCCTTGCTGCATTTGTTGCTTGTAAGCCATTTGAGAGACTCTTCAAGGTGCTGCTTTCCCCCGACTACCTGCCAGCCATGAGACGAAGACGTTCCTCAGACCCCATGGGTGACACAGCATCCAACCTCGGCAATGCCATGGATGAGCTTATGAGACACCAACCAAGCCTCAAAGCACAGGCAATGAAGGCCATTGTAAAGGTAAGCATAAGACCATGATGATAATAGCTCTTTCTTATAGATTATCACGTGCATATTTGTAAACCCATTCGTGCAGGGGCTCATATTTGAGTAATGCTGCTCTTGCCGGCTAGATAACAAGCGCGTGCAGTTACTAAGCGCGTTTTCTCCCTATGCCTCTCAGTGCTTCTAACCCAACTGCTGCAATGGTGTGATAAGAGGAGCTTTTTGCATTTGTTTACATTATCGGCACAAATGAATAAGAATGTGTTTATACAAAAGAACTCCAATGATTATGTACTTATGTAACACTGTAAAACGTATATTTTGAGGGAGAGATCACAACGGGATAGGATGTCATCCGGTGGGAGTGAAATATTTGCACGTGATATCATATCACCTGGTATGAATGGGTGAACAGTTCTTGAACTTAATGTTGCTCTACTTGTCTTTTTGTTTATACTGTATATGTACATATATAAGATCTTTTTTTATTATTTATTTCTTTTTTTTCTACAGCTTTTGGAGGAGGTTTGTTTATTAGGAAGTGACACACACTACATCTGCTGGAAGACGCCACCCAAGCATGAAGCATCACCAGCACCTGTGTCACGGTTAGTTTTGCTTCAGACTGTCAAGTTTAATATTTCTTTTTAATATTACTTTGCAGTTATACATATTTTTGTAGAATTCGACTTATGATTATCAGATGAACAGGCTTGGAAAAAAAAAATTAAAAACAATTATCATTTAATGATTAGTTCCAAAATTATATAAAACTATGGGGAACATTCAATTTCACATGAATCATGATGGGGCAAGGTTGTTCAGTAGTATTTAATTGAATTATAGATTGGTCTGTCCTTCTATGATCTTCTTTTGCACATTGAACTTTGATGTATATCACACTGCTGTAATTTCAACCTGGCCTTATTTTTTTCAGGACGACAAATGATAATTCTAGTGATGAAGAGGAAGAAGAGGAAGAGGAGAGAGAAGCTGGAGTAACAGGCCCTCCTGTTTCTGCAGGACAGAGGGAAGATGTACCACCTACAGACACCACTACGGGAGAGAAGCGCCCAGTTCCATTAGTCGATTATGTCCTAAATGTGATGAAATTTGTTGATGCAATTTTAAGTAACAACTCTACTGACGACCACTGTAAAGAATTTGTTGCACAAAAGGGCCTCGTTCCATTGCTGGGCATTTTAGGGTTGCCAAACCTTCCGATAGATTTCCCAGTGTCTCAGGCGTGTCAGTCAGTGGCTTCTGTCTGCAAGTCTATTCTGGTGAGTTGGAAGCTGTCTGTGTGTTTGAGAAATTTACCTTTTGTTTTTCTTCTTATGAAATTGATTTTTTGTGATGGAGTAATAGTTTATATTTATCTCTCATTAAGAGTATTTTCATCCTATCTCTTCAATAACAATTTCAGAATCTTGCTCATGAAAGTGGAGTCCTGCAGCGTGGGCTTCAGTGTCTGAATGAGAAGCTTGAAGCTCTTGCTCCCTTGCACCAGCCTTTACCGTCCCCAGGGGGTTCTGTCCTCCTGAGAGAGCTGGCCTCGGCACCTACCCCGGGCGAAGCAACAGCCTTCCCTCAGGCCACCCCCCTCCTCCACACACTAAGTGCAGTTCACGCCTACATTATGATGCTCGTTCACGTGTGTCGCACTGGCCAGACTGAGATCCGACAGGTGTCCATCAACCAGTGGGGCACAGAGTTGGGGCTGAGGGTGTTGGCTGGCCTCACTCAACTCTACACATCTTTGGTGTGGGAGTCAACTGTTCTGCTGGCTCTCTGCTCTGATGATGCCCTGCCAGCTGGCTGCCTCTTTGGCAAGGAGGACACTGATAAATTACTTCCTCCTGACCTGAGAGTAAGTTTCTATCACATGTCCTGTAAAGTTATTTGTAGACGTATTGGTGTACATGTTTATAAAGTTATGTGTAGACGTATTGGTATACATGTTTGTGTCTGTTTGTGCATATTTGTATATATTTTTATTTGTGTGGTTGTTTGCAATTATCTGATTGTAGTTGTCTCTATATCTTTATTAACTAACTTTGATACCACAAGGGTGAAGAGGGTAGTCGTGGTGAAGCAGTAGCCATGGAAGTTATGGAGACGGACACAGTGAAGATGGGAACAGAAGCCAGCACTCCATCAGGTGAGGGGGCGAGTGGAGACAGCCCAACACGGCAGCAGTCTGCGGCCACACAACACCAAATGAAACTCATCAAGCCACTCTTGTCATCAGCATCGAGATTAGGAAAGGCTCTGGCAGAGCTGTTTGGACTCCTTGTCAAGGTAAGATTGTTATTGGTGGTTGTTATTGTTTCTTGACCAAGACTGTGGAGGGATATTATTGGGACAAGCATCTGACGGGTGATTTGCCTGTCTGTTTTGATCTTGGAATTAATGGATTTACCATGTCCTTCCCCCAGCTCTGCGTAGGATCTCCCCTCAGACAGCGAAGAGGTCAGCAAGTTGCAACTCCACTAAGTCCTCCATCAACATCGGCGCGGGCTGTAGCATCGGCTCTGGCCAACCTCCTGCACGCCGGCCTGTCGTGGAGTCCCCCTCCCGCATCCCCTCTGCCAAAGTTCCGCCTCACCTTTCTCATCTGCTCGGTGCGGTTCACCAACCCAATGCTCTTTGACGATAAGAAGATGCCGTACCACCTGATGCTTCAGTACTTCATGACTTCTCAGGGCCTTAAAGGTAGCTTTTTGAACATATTTAGATGTGTATTTACTGATGTATAGGTATATGTTCATATATTGTATACCAAGCTATTGAAAGGTAGACAGTAATGATTTTATTTTTCATTTTTGAATTTTAGAGATTAAATATTCTAATTAGTTCAGAATGTTTTGTAATGATGCCATAGCATGGATTTGAACCTTTTTTTTTTTTTTTCACTACACTTCAACAAGCACATGTAAACTCTTAGTAAGACAATGTCTATAAAAGGAATCCCTCCCTGCAGCTTTCTTCGATACCTTCGAGTGGGCCATAAGTGCTGGAGGTACCATGCAGACCCAAGATGGCCTGGACTCGGGAGAGCTACCCGAGGGGACGGGAGAATTCCTGGACACCTGGCTCTTCCTGCTCGAGCGATTAGTGAATCCCCGGACAATGCTCGACTCGCCACATTCCCTCCCTGCCAAGTCTTCCCAGGCGGGCTACCAGCCATTCAGTCCTCTCAAGTTCCTAATTCACATTCAGAAGGTGAGGATGAAAGGGGATCTTGAAGGATTTAATACCTTCATTTTCTAGTGAAGCAATATTGGTCCTTGTCAGCTGGAGTAGGGCTTCCCTGGTGTCTTCATTAGTATTTTTATTCAGCACAAGTCATTGTATTTGTTTACTTTTGAAAGGGAATATGAAGGACTTCAAAGTTATTTTGATTATCAGTATTTATACTGGATATGTTAAGATGATCTGCTTTTGTGATTATTAAAATATTTTTTGCTAAGTAGCTTTGTATATGTGTATATAGTTGTTTTTATAATTTTGATATCTTTGTAGTTTTTGAAAGTCTGGGAACTATGATTTTGAAAACAGTGCATGTGCCTATATATCATAATATACAAGGAAGATAAAAATACTATACATGTTCTTCATGATAAATATTTTCTTGGCAGCTTGCCTTTGAGGCTGTGATGAAGCTCTGGAACAAGAAGCCACTGAAGTCGTACGGGGTGAGGATCTCCGAGTCCGTGCTGGTGATCCTGTGCTCGGTCCTCAAGGGGGAGACCATCATCCAAGAGCGCCTGGCCTTGGAGAAGGAGACCACGTCCAGCACCTCGACCACCAGTAGCACTACCACCACCACCACTACCACCACAACCACTGCTGCTGCTGCCACGACTGCTGGCACACCAGTGACGTCTGTGGCAGCAGCTGCAGCAGCGGCACTGGGCATCACAAATCACGGCGTCGGGGATCCTGTCAGCCAGGCGCCCGCAGAGCCAGAAGTGAACCAGCAGCAGTTGCAGGCACTCATGGACATGGGATTCCCGCGAGAGAGGTGCCTGGAGGCCATCGCTCAGAGCCACACCTTGCAGCAGGCGACAGAATACCTGCTGATGAATCCAATCATGGACCCAGTTGGGGTAAGTACACTTATTATTGGAGCTTTGCTTGCAAGGAAAACTTTTTGCATTTTTTACCTTTTAACAGTTGTTGATAATCAGGTATTTTCATTAAACTAGATAAAAATATAGATATGTTGGTTCCTGGAATATTTGTTTATATAAAAGTTGAATAAGAGAACTGTATGAGATCCACTTAAACTTGTTTTAAGAAAATAGGAGACAAATTAGATAAGAAATTTATTGTATTATATGGAGTATTTTGAATTCTAGTTCTATTTTATAAAAAAAAAATGGGGGATGACATTGGAAGTACTATCGGATAAGGCAGTTCCTATAGTTATTGATATTGGAAAATCTTGTCAATTGCATTTTTTTGTACTGTTTTCCAAGATGGGATAGTGAATAGTTAGCATGTCTGCTTCCGTATTGCAATAACTTGCAGGCACATAAGATTTAACCTTTGAAACTTTGAAATTCCTTTTGATAAGACTGTGCTTAATTATGATAATGCCAAGAGCTGAATTCTCTCTCAGCTTTAGATAGTAGAAACATGCAAGAAATTTCTCTAAATTTTAGGTGTAGCGTAGGTTGTGAAGAACTTTTTGCCTGTAGGCTGTAACAGTTCTTTGATGTATTTACAATTATCATATATATTTTAAAGATACATAGTGTATGCTAAGACATCTAGTTAGAGGGCAGGGAAAGTAGAAAATTCACTCTTACTGATAATTGAAAACATCTGTTATACATCATGTTTTATATTATTTATCATACTATTTTATTTTATTTATTTATTTATTTTTCATAACTTTTTTATCATTGTTTCTCAATAATGGCTTCAAGAGTTTTAAGTTGTTGCAGGCCAGTTGAAGGCAGGTGTATATTTCAAAAAATCTCCCGACCCCTGATCTCGCATGAGACTGGAGAGAGAGAGAGAGACTGGGGGTCGAGTGCCACCGTTGCCCTGGTGCCATCTCTGAAGACCATGCGTGTGTTAGGATTGGGAAAATAAGACGGATGTAAAAAAAAAAAAAAATGTATATATATATAAGAAGGAATAAGTGCTGGTTATGAGATGGTGTGAATTGAGTTGTTTTCAAACACATAATGTACAGATCCAGAAGTACTTGTATGTGTATGTGTGTCTTTAGTTCAATGCGTGATGAATTACCATCTATAAGCCTAAAGGAAGACATGATTCAAGTGATGCCAGAGATTAGATAGTGCAAATGCAAATGGATCATGCAATTGAAGTGGTAAAGTGAAAATATTATCACGTTGTAGGTTGGGTCAGGTGGGGATATGGAATTAACCGAGGAAGATCAGATGCTACAGGCAATCGCAATGTCCCTGGGAGAGAACGTGCAAGTGTCAGGCGGCAGCAGTGGGAGCAGCAGCAGCGGTCAGCAGGCCAGTGCAGCCTCCAAGCCGCCAGCCATCCCACCGAAGGAAGAGGACGACGAACCCCTCAGCAAGGGTACACTAGGTGAGTAAGGGGGGGAGAGGACACGTAAACGCTTTCAGGTTTCGGCCACTCACCTGCTTGGGTCTGTGCCCTTACTTAGCATAGCGACTTATTCGATCCAGTTTAATTTTGAGAAGGTTGTTTCTCATGATGAAGCTGAATTATTTCACTTTAATATGATATGTTTGAGAGAAAGAATAAGACTAAGGAAATTTTAAGAAAGTGAGAAGCATGAGTTGAATTTTGATGATTCTCTGGATGATTATTATTTGAAAGGGTTAAGTGGGCTTCTTCAATGATCACTTAAATGGTTCAAAGAACAAGTAGATAATTCTTTTAGTTATTTCTGATGTGTAGATGTCTTCTACATATCCATATTACAATTTCTGGGGCTAAAGAGAGTAAAACTTTTTTGGATGGATTGCAGACAAATTCTGTGAATGTGTTCTTGAGGGCTGCCTGAGCCAGTTGGATGTGCAACCGCAAATGGTGTACAAAGTTTGTGAGCTTCTTACAACATGTGCAACTAGAAATGGTAGCCAGTGGAGAGACAACATGCTCACTACACTCATTAATCAGGTAAGGTTACTACAGATTAAGGAAAAGTATACAAAGCATGATGAGTTTTATTTGCCTCTGCAGGTAGATAAACTAATGAACAAAAACCTACATGTATTATATTTAGCAGTGAATTGGTAGGTGCAAGAAAATAAGGAATATAGGATTTCTTGATCAATAATTTGTTTGTTTATCTTTGCAGATAAGTAGCCAAGCAGGCCAACTCCTCTTAAGTGGAACTCTGTCTGCACCAGAAAGTGTTGAGCTTTTATGCTCGTCCGCTCTGGCTGCAAAGTTCGCCGTCAGATTACACCTTGTCACACTTTTGTTTGAGGTAAGTTGTGTCTGCATAGTAGCCTTTTTTTTCTTTTTTGTTTTCTTTCTTTCTTTCTTTCTTTTTCTTTTTGCTGTACTTTGATTTTTCTACTCCATCATTTCCTGTGTATCTATATTTTATTTTCTGTTTTGAGTTTCTCACTCAAGTCACATGCATTATTTCAACTGACTGTTATTTCAAGAACTCATAGGATAATATTTCATAACACACTCACAATCTCCACCATCATCACCCATAGGAGATGAAGAGAGGCTGCGCAAGAGCCATGGAACGAGCAGGACTGGTGGACACCCTGATCAACCTCTTCACACTTACGCACGCTACTATGGCGGCCAACCCACCCTCACCAACCCAGCCTGCATCGACACCAACAGCAAGCTCCCTTCCACCTGCACCCACGTCCACGCAAAACAAGGAGAAAGAAAAGGAGAAGGACAAGGATGCCGAAAGTTCTGGCACCCCCAAGTGGCTCTCTCCTGGTCTCCTCCTCCTCGACCTGTATGAGAAGCTGTCCATCGCCACCAAGAGAAGAGCAGCTGTGAGCAAGGTAGGACTGATATATCTCTTTTATTGGCATGTCTGTTGTGTGAGGACAAGTGGAAAGTCTTGTCTCTTCTCAGTTCCTCAAGCTTCCTTGTCTAGAATGGTGATTGAGTAGGATTAATTTTTGATGTTGTGAATCTCTTGCCATTCATGTAGTGTTTGAAAAGGACAGTGCATTAAAAGTAAGGACAAGAGATTGTAGTATTGTAAGTGCAAGCCTTCACAGATGTAAATCCATGGTATTGCCATGATTCAATAAAGGAAAGAGGATTGTAATTATTGTGGATAGGACGAAATTTAAAGTGCATGTTCTTTTTGGTGTAGAGAGTTTAATATAGAAATGGGTAAA
The DNA here is from genome assembly GCA_017312705.2 of Penaeus japonicus. Taxonomy (NCBI): domain Eukaryota; kingdom Metazoa; phylum Arthropoda; class Malacostraca; order Decapoda; family Penaeidae; genus Penaeus; species Penaeus japonicus. Next base: position 684,252 of record BOPN01000026.1, read on the forward strand.
AGATTTAGATACTTTTACTGAATTTATATATGATGTCTTAATCATAGCTTCCTTACAATAGATGAATGGACTTCGGTTTGAAATAAATTATTTTCTGATTTTTTCTTTCAGATTTGTAATCATGTCTGGAAGTGGTTTGACATGAGTACACTGAAATGGTGTGCTTACTCAGCTAGCAACAACAAAACAATTGACGATGCATACTGGGCAGGTGAAACTAGCATCAGAATTATTAACGGAAGAAGAAAGTACACTATACAATTCAACTCCATGGTTCAGGTAAGGCTCTCCACTTGTTCATTGCAGATGTACCTTTTAAACAAAAGGTTGTTGAAACACAAAGTTGGGCATGCAGGTGGGAATAACAAAGCCACCCCGAGGTTAAACCTTCCTCCCATTTTTTCCAATAGGTCAATGAGGAATCGGGAAACCGTCGTCCCGTCATGATCACCATCAAGGATAAGGTGATTGCTGAGCAGAAGAAGAAGCTGCCAGCCATCATGGCCAAGGAGGAGAGCGCTCCCCCTACGGACGACGACAGCCAGACAGACTCGAAGAAAACGACCTCCTCGGACGAAGAGCCCAAGAAGGAAGAAGGGGCAGAGGCCGTAACGGAAGCAGTGACCCTGGTGGCCGCCATGGGTCCGGAGGTTGACGTCCAGCCGGCTCCCGTTACCGTCGCTCCTGAAGCGGACGAGAAGATGGAGTGCGAGGATGGAGAGGAGACGACGACGTCTGCCTCCACGGACATGAATAACTTGGACTTGACGGCTGTTGATGGCCTGACAGAGGCTCATCAAGAAGCAATGATCAGGTGAGTTTGGTGACTTTACCACTTTTACTTGAAATTAAATATTTGTTTTAGATACATCTGTTTATATACAAAATCCAAGAACAGGAACATGTAGGATAATATGAAAGTATATCTCAATACAAAGTCCTGTAACATATCTATGATATTAATTATTTCCCATTATATAAGGCAAGCAACAAACTTATGTTCACAGCATATTGAATAAATTGAAAATAAAAACAAACTTGTGTACCCACAGAGCCTGTGTTGGTTTTATCAAGCTGGGTGTCGAGCCAGACACCCTCCATGCCCTAATGCGCCTCTGCCTAAGAATCACCCGCGTCTGGGAGCAGGCCTGTCTCTTCGCCAGCCTAGGGGGCGTGCGCACCTTGCTCTCCCTCACAGAGTCCTCTGGTTTCTGGGGTTTCCACAATCTAGCAGCTCTGCTTATGAGGCATGTCTTGGAGGAACCAGCCACTCTGCGATACACCATGGAGAAGGTTTGTTTGCAGTTGACATCATTGTTAGAGAGGAAGGGAGTTAGAGGGGGTGATAATAGGACATAAGTTTTGATTAGTAGTGTATGAACTTGCTGTGATTTTTAAACAATATATTTGGTGTACTCAAGATATATAATTCCAATGATGTAAAGAAAAAAAAAAAAAAAAAAAAAGAACTTTATAAAGAAATAACATTACCTATGAATACTCTTGCAGGTGGTGAGATCATCAGCAAGCAACAACACCATGTCAGGGGCCAAGGAGCTCCATTACCTACTGCGGCTTTTAGCACCTGCAGCCTGCAGGGATCCTCAGCTTTTTACCGAAATCACACAGCAGTGCCTTCGCATTGACCTTAACATGACACTGAAACGGAATCTTATGTCAGCTAATAGTGAGTTGTTGACTTTTTGTGTTTTTAATGATTTTAGTAGTATTTGAAATATGAGCAAAAGAAGTAGCATGTAAGGCAACAGGTCTGTAATTCCACTTCCTCCTTATTCAAGGTGAAGACAGTATTCTCATGAAGAGTATCGGTGGCAAGAGTGTTGTTGGCGGTGGCACCTCTGGCAGCACGAGCGGGAGCGGCAGTGGGACAAACACGGGCGTACCCTTGAGCTCAGAGCCACAGCAGCTGATTCATGACCTCCTGGAAGCCCTGACAACACTCAGCGATGATTCGGACGCAGCTTCGACAACTGCCACAACGCCCAGCTCTGCCGTAGCCCCGAGTGTTGCAGCCACCACCACGCCAACGGAAGAGAGAGCTGGGACGACCGGCGGTAGCGCTCGCAGACAGCTTCACTTATCCCGCTCATCTTCGGCCAATGACATGGTTGTCCAGGAAGCAGATGAACAGGTAAGAGCGTTTCTAGGAGACTGTTGTGGGTTAGAGTTTGAGATGTAGTATTTACGGTATGTTTTTTCTTCCAATTGTTAATACTTGTTTAGTTTAGTATGCTGTTAAAAGCCAGTTACAAAAGGAAATGTATTCTACAAATCAGCTTTACATCTTGTACTTTACAGAGTCCAATGGATAGTGAAAGCAATAAACTACCTGGAACTGATAGTAAAGCTCCCTCCAATGACAAAATGGATGATGCTGCCAAGAAGAAAAAGCCCTTGCTGTCAAAATCGTTGATTTGCAAGTTGATTGCAGAGTTTGTCCGTTCGTACGCTGGTTGTGCAAAACTAGTCACAGAGCATCACTATTCGTCTGGTGCTAATGAGAAAATCACAGAAGTAAGCTTCAAGTATAATTGATTAATTTTTCCTCACATGAGGAGCTTATTGATAGTAACTTTTATCCATTTTAATTTTGTTCTCATGATAAATTGATGTTATGTAAATCTTTATATATAGTGTTTAGAACTGAATCTGTATTACACTCTTGAGGTCAAAACCAAAACTGAATTTAAAATACACAGACAAATAGGATGGTATGGAAGTAATGCCTTTCTTCTTATTCCTTAGGACTGTTCTGCATTGGCATATATGTTAGACCACTTGGTATGCAGTGGCCCTACCTCAGACATGGTTGGTGGTGGCTCAACAGCAGATAAGGACACAGCAGGTCATGTGCGCGTACTTATAGCTGCCCTTGCATCTTGCAATCATGCTCCTGATGCGCAAACAATACTTGTAACAGAGGTAAGCAGGTTTGAGATTGTTTGTCCAGAAAAGTGTGCATGATTAGCACTGACCTGGTACAGGTACAAGTTTAGTAGATTTGTTTTGAATAGTTTTGATCTCTTTAAATTGTCCCGTATGAATACCTTCTGATTTGCCTTGGGAAAGGTTGACTCCTAGACAATTTTGGTATTAAGCCTCTAAAGCATAAATGTTAAAGTAGGTATAATCCTTGCAATTAATTTTAGTACTTTTAAAATATGCACATGTTTATGCAAATTTATTTATTACGATGCATTTACTTTTTAGGTTAAAGGTGCATTAGCACGAGCAACAGCTGTTGCAGAGAGTGCTGAGAAACATGCAAGACTGCAAGCTCTCGTAGGCCTAATTTGTACAATGATGGAGGCTTGTCCTGCCCAGTTGAACCAGCCACCAAATCTCTGCTTCAAACAACAGCAACATGGGTATGTTTCCCCAAACAAAATTAACATATGTAGATAATCATTTACAGAGATATTCACATAGCAATTTAGTACATGAAAATTTAAGATCTAAAAGTATTTATTGATGGTAATCTTAAGGAAAAGAAAACCACATTTAATTTTTTCTCTTCCGTCAACAGTATGAATAACATGATCCGTGTGATGGTCCGAAAGGGCCTGGTGACCGATCTTGCCAGAATACCCCATAGCTTAGACCTCTCCTCGCCCAACATGGCTGGCACGATCAATGCCGCTCTCAAGCCACTCGAGCTTGTCTCAAGAATCGTCAATCTCCCTTCATTCGTCCCAACGTCTTCATCTAAAAAGAAGTACCCTCAGCACGACGATCAGCAGCCACCCATTGGTAAGCTGAGTGCGCTCCAGATTACCTTGTTTATTTACTTTGAAAAGAGGTCAATGAGTTTGTTTGTTTTTTCCATGGAATTTATTACTGTTTGGTTACTTGTAATATATTTTCTATATATTAAGGGAGAATTTGTATTAAAAACTGTTCTTTGTGTATGTGTTTGTTTGTTTGTATGTATTAAATGATTATGTGTAATTTAGTAATATCCTCCATATTACAGGAACGGGTACAACCAATAGTGAAGCAACACGTGCTCAAGGCGATGACAACATAGAGGACACCGAGAACACAGAGCATGATATCTCAGGTGCAGGAGAGAGCCTGGAACCAACATCGGATGCACACCCTAATGAGGTTAGAACGGTATTCTAGTTTTCATTGATAACTCCTTTTGAAATGTCTGGTGGTGTAACTTTTTTATTTGATTGTACAAGGAATGAATTGTCAGTATAATCTCAAGTTTTTTTCCTTTTCCTTATTTTATATCCTTTACTTTCATTGAATCAAAATCTTGCACTCACAGGACAGCACTCTAGTAGAAGGAGATGAAGCGGGTCTGGAAGAGATCCTTGATCAGCTGTTGGAAGAAGGTGCCGGTGGGGGAAGGACACAGCAACACCGTGATTCTGTGGCTGCGACAGTTACCTATGTCATCGACCACGACCCCCCTATGGACACAGACGACACCCTTCATGACTCACGAATGGTGACTCATTCTGAAAGTCAGGTTAGTAGAGGGAGCAACTGTGATTTTTTTGTATAAACATAAACACATTAAGCTATCACATCCAAACACACTCATTCATTTGTTTTACACACACATGCTCATACTTACTCATTCATGCACATGCATACACACACTCAGTCATTCATTCAGGCACACATTCACTTACTCTCACCTGCTCATACTCTCACTCACTCACTCAGTCAGCATCTAGACATAAAGATTAGAACCAATAAATTTATGTTTTATTTCTAGATAAACAAATTTACATAGTTGAGAGACCCCATTCTAATGTCCGATCCTCTTTCAGTTCCTTGACGAAGGAGAAGCAGGAGGAAATGAAGAGCAGGAGGATTCCTCTTCTGAATCGTCGGAGGAGAGAGAAGACGAAGAGGCAGATGATGATAATGATGACGAAGAGGTGGAGGAGGAGGAAGAGGAAGAGGAGGATGGTGGTTAGTGGTGGAGGATGTTTTCTTTTCACAAACCGTAGGATTGTTAGTTACTGGAATTAACTTTATTAGTCGTATGTAGTGGTCAGGTCTTCCTCGCTCGTTTTTGGTGGATCTTGCCTTTTTTTCTGTGTATTGGACTAGACTCTCTCTTGGTTTTATTGCACTGTCATATGCAGGTATTGGAATCTTTCTCTCTCTTATTTTTATGTTTAGCTTTGTGTAATTAGTCTCCAGTAGAAACAAACTAAATTCTTCCTTTCTTAATTGTTTTTTTTCGTTGATAGTAGATGTTCATATGCAGCAGCTTTAGTTTGCATGTGTATTCTTAGTGGGAGAGGGTGGGGGGTTGGGGGTGCTTGGGGAATCTTAGAAAGGAGAAAATTATTCGAAGGCATTGCATGTGCGGAAATGCGAGTGATAGATATGGAGAAACTATGTGGAGGAACAAGTTTGAACAAGTAGAATTAGATTTGCAACACATCCAATTTCAGTTCTGTTAATTTGCACAAGAGCCATATGTTCTTGCATTATGTATGAACTATCATTGAGTGCGAGAGCAAGTACTGTTAGATTTCCTCATTAGTCACAGTGGCTTATGAGTGATAAAAATAAGTAACAGTTATTTGATTATCTTAAATATTTTTTGAAGAAAGATAGAGAAAATGATGTCTGTGAGTAGGTGGATATTTAGATTGTGCAAAAGAAAAAAGAAAAATTTATTTGCTGGCCTATAAGAAGCAACCTTTATTTACAAAGATGTTCAGATGCATTGTAATTTTTATCATTGACAATTATTTCAGTTATTTTGGGAAACATCTACACATGGTAACCTTTCAACAGCCAAACAAAAACAAGTAGTGTTTTCAATTACAATTTTTCTTTTAACTATAAACAAAATTATTCAAATGCAACAGTGTGCATGATGGAAATCTTAGCCTTATAGTGAATCCTCCACGTTCAAACTGATTACTCTGTGCAGTAAGACTAGCCAGGCTGTCATCAAGCGATTTGTTTAGCAGCTGCAATTGCTGGAAGAATGAAGATTGGATAATCCTTATTCTGGAACAATGTCTTCTGGTATTCTGTGAAGAAACCTTGAAGTTTGAACCAATTGTATGTTTACTGTGGTGTTTTGTGATGCAACTAGGTTACAGAACCATGGCTGTTTTTGCAATATTTGTTCAGTGCAAAAGCAATTAGCGTTACAAATTCTTTTTGAAATTTTTGGACGTTCTAGGAATCTCTCTTGAATAGTATGTTGATGTGCTGTAAATGTACCTTACAGTAAATGTACCAGTTGAATTGAATTGTTCTGAACATTGTTCATCTGAAGACATAAGCCTAGCCAGGATTTTTACATCTTCAATAGCTTTTATCAGTTTTATACCATTCTGCTTGATATAGATTGTGTTGTATTGCTGTATTAGTAATCTCATTAGTGACACAGACTGAGTATTTGTGTTCATTGGATTACAGTTCACCACATCTCACTCCACCCGCTAGCTATAAGCCATACACCTTCAGCTCTAGTGATCCGGGCATATTGGACACAGGGTAATCTATTCATTTTTTAATTTTATTTTATTTATTTATTTATTTATTTATTTTTCCTTCCCTTCCTTGGAAAAAAAAAGCTTTTAATAGGCCAGGAAATGATGCATATAGAATGAAAAAGGAGGGAGGGGGTGGGATGTTGTGTAATATGCACAAAATTTGAATCAAAGTTATGCTAGTCCAAGTAGCAAGCTAACTACAGTCAAGAAGGAATTGAAATGATGAGTATGTATTTTAAAGAATTTACAAATTAGTACTTATTTTTTACTCGCAATGAGATCATAATATCTAGAAAGCACTCGAACACAAACCTTAGCAAATGCCCCTTATGTATGAATAGAGTGCGTGAGTGAGTGAGTGAGTGTGGAGAAGCAGTTTCAAAATAATTTGCTATCAGCGGGAAAATGATTTCTTGAAAATTGTTTCCTGCTTTTGGTAATTTCAATGAATGTTTGCACTGGTGATGAAACCTTTAATGTCAAACACTCTCTAGATCACCAGTAAGATAGAATCGGTAGGTCACTGGCCTGTGAGCAATACAAAATTTCATCACATTTTGTCAGTATCTGTTTGTGTAAATCTGCTGACAAAGACAAACCAATGAATATCTTTGAGAACTTGACCTCCTCTTGAAGGGGACAATATAAAATCAATGGACAAGTGAAGGACGAGTCTCGTTAATGATTTAAATGGAAAGGAAGTTTTGAAATAACTCCCTCCCCTCATTCCAGCTGACGACGATGATGAAGACGAAGAAGAGGAAGAGGAAGGTTCGGTGTTCGATGAAGGTTACGAGGACTTGGAGGACGCCTTCATCCGCCTGCCTGGAGAGCGGGACTCTGATGACGTCCTTCTCCTGCCGTCGTACCAACAGTACATTGATACCATCGACACCATCATCTTCGGTGACCGAGTATCTCTGCATCACCATAGCAACTCACATGAGGATCCAACTTTCATGGCTTCCACACCTAATGCCAACCCCAGTAAGGATTGGCAGCAGTCCTGCCTTTATTTCTTTTCATTCTTTCTTTCTTTAAGCTTTATTTCCTCTTCCCTCCTCCTTCCTCTCTCTTCTTTCTCCTTAACCCCTCCTTCCTCAGTCCTCCTCATCCTACTCCTCCTTCCCCCCTCCTCGTCCTCGTCCTCTTTCCTCCTCCTTCCTTCCATCTCTATATCCTTATCCTTATATTCCTCTCTCCTTATTCCCACCTCCTCCTCCTCCTCACATTGTGACTCTTCTATGCCTCTTTTTCTTATCTTTTCTATCTTTCCTTATCTTGTGTTTTCACTTTTACTGCATTTACTGCCGTCATAGTAGAAAGCATTGCATAATGTATGTGAAGCAACGCCTCATTTCTCCCTCTCCGTCTTGCAGGTGGGAGCAATGCCATCCCAACGCACCCACTGTTCCAGAACCCGCGCGAGGTCCCAGCCACTGCCAGTGCTCGCCTCAACAGCCGGCCCAGTCGCCAACGCGGGGTGCTCAGGTACCATACTGTCACCCCACGCACCCACACCACCACCACCACCATACTCCAGAGGTGACCCCCCACTCCCCATGACCACAGCTTGCTCTAGAGTCCTGGTAGCACACACCTCGTAGCTCACCTCTGCTCTCTCTTAACCCATCATGCCACACTTGCAAGAGGAAACTGCCCCTCCCCCTTGCCTCCCTACCCCACCCCCCAGCAGTACCCACTCCCCTTGACCTGTCTCCCCCTTTTCTTGGTTCTCTCTCATGATAAGCTGCCAGTCTCTTGTCCCCCCACCCACCCACCCACCCCTCTCTCTCTCTTTCTCTCTTTCTCTCTTTCTCTCTCTACCCCCTCTCCCCTATGTAGTATACACTTCCCCTTGGCTTTTGCTAGATCCTCTCTTGAAGCCCTCCTTATAATAGTGTCCTGGACAGTTTTTCTTTTCTTTTTTATTTTTGTCTAGATTATTTACTTTTTATCACATGTGGTTATCTTGGTCTCTGTTAATGGGCTTTTCAAAAGCATTAACTCTTCCCCTTTCCCTTCCCATCCATTTCTGTTTGAAAACATACTCATTGCCATTCTGGAACACCATTACTCTTCAGTGTCATAAACAACAGAGAGCAGAATGTTTCTAGGATGATTTGAGCTGAAGGCCTTTCTCTTTTTTCTTTTTATGGCAAAGACTTTTATGTAAGAAGAAGAAGAAGAAGAAAAAGGAACTGATTTTGTTTTGTTTAACACTCTTTTCAATCTTCAAATAAGTGACTCTTAGTTTCTGGTAACTGTTTCAATTATCAAAATTAGTTGGCTTCAAAGAGACCATAAGTGTGAGACATAATAATTGCCAAGGCCTGTTGAACATGTCCTATGGAATAAGTGATTAGAATGTAATGCAAGTTGTCATGTTGCATACATACTTCCATAGAAATAGGGTAGATCAAAAAGACATAAAGCTATACAGTTCAAGAAATGGCTGTCCATCAGTTGTGTTACATATTTACCAATCATAGGGGAAAAAAGGTTGAGATGGGCTAAAATATGGCTTAAAGTAGGGTAGGAATAATTGTTAAAGGTGGGGATTTCAAATAGTAATTGAGGGAGAAAATAGTGTTATATGAATCTCCTCAACTTATTGATATTGCAAAAAAATGGATGTTGTTATAGGTGTGGCTGTGGCCTCCTGGAGCATAAATAGAATTCTTTGTTCATACAGCTACCCAATCTTCTTTTCCATTGCCATTTCTGGTAATAAAAGAAAATAGGCTTTGCTTGAATTGTGACAGAGAATAGACAAGTTTGAGGTTACAAAATAATGTAAATCTAGAAAGTTGAATTTGGAAAGTTTTTTTTTTTTTCTTTCTTTTCTTTTTTTTCTTTCTTTTTTTTTAGATGTAGGAAAACATAAACAAAAAATTTACAATATTCTTCAAGGGAAGTACATCTAAAGAAACTAACATTACTCAATTGTCTTTTCTGCATCCACCTATGATTTGTCAGCAATATAAATACACATTTATAAAATTTCCATCCCCCATGCATAAAGCCAAGTTTCTTCACTTATCCTTGCAGATATTTTCTGTATGCTAGTTTGTTCTCAGTCTCCTTATTTAAGTAATATTGTTTTGGTTTAGAGGAAAATTAAAAGGGAAATGTAGAAGTGGTAGGAAGGAGAATGAATAACTCCACAAAACAAGAGTGGTAACTGATGTATTTTGATGCCATGGAATTCTGAAGAAGGCACAGAATGTCAAAGTTTGTCAATTGCATATCTTAACTGTGTGAAGTTATTCATCTTCATTCATGCCTTTCTCAAAGAGAACTTAGTAGAGTAACTTTTTGTACAGTATGAGGAGAAGTTTAGCTACAGGTTTTATTTATCCCTGGATTATTTAGTGTTAGGCAGTGATACATGGATATTGATAAGCAAGTCAAAATTTGAATAGACTACCTGTATGTAGGGAAAGCAGCAATGCCATTCAATCCCCATAATGAATTGGTTTTGCTTGTGCAATGTATCTGTTTTTCTTAGTTTTACTCTCTGTTCTCGGTCTCTTTTCATGTCCATTACACATCCTTCTGCAGCTTTGATAGCCTCTGCTTCCACTGCCTCTAACCCTATGACTCTATAACACTGCAAAATTTCTACCACCACTCTTCTGAATACCTCTACCGCTACCTTGATTTTCCACCCCAAATATGGTGCACAAATCACTGCTACCACTGGTTCCTTGGTCTCTCTCTTCCTTATTCATGCAGTTGGTTATGTCCTCGTGTGAGTATTTCATTTTGAAGTTGTGAATTGTACGTTTCTTCTCAGCATTACTCACGTGTCGGTTAACAGGCTACTACAGGCTCTGTGTAGTCCATCCAGGAACAGACTTCTGTTTAGTCTATCCACTGGGGGACTAATACTATCGTACCAGTAGCTCTCTTGATCTCGGGGCTTGCATGAAGAATTGTACTAACAGCAACCACAATGGGTGCAATCAAGGCTTAACAGCATCTGTAAGGAACTTTGCCTCCTTACTCTTCCGACTTACTAACAGTTGCCATCCTCATCACCACCTCGACATACAGAGTACAGACACCAACCTCATCACATCATCACCACACTTGTTTGTTGTTGATTTTTATCATTTTGCTAAATTTGATCCCTTTCTTTTATTGTTGTTTTCACTGTACGCGTAACTAGATATTTTCTTACTTTCTTATGACTTTGAACTCATTAGATATTTGTTATTGTTTAAAGTAACTTGTGGTTAATGAGATTTGTAACCTTTACCTTATAGTGAATTGTATTTGTATGAAAGAAAAAAAAAAGAGTAATGTAGATAGTCTTTGACTCTTGAATTCTTGACTGTTGTTGATAGTAATAATCAAAGCAGATGCTAAATACTGTTTTATATTAATTCACATTATTTGATATGTTGTTAAAGACAATCATGCAGTAATGTTTGACTTAATATATAAATTAGTTTTGACAGTTGATTAGGTAGCACAAGAGAGCATTCTATACCCTCAGGTTGTTAGGGCCTAGCCATCGCGATGCCCTCCAACTATCTTCAAACCTGCGTGAGGCAACGCAGGTACTCTTCACTAACCCTGATGTAAGGCTTATGCCTCCAGACCCTGATGAGTTCATTGATATGCAGGTGAGTGTTATATGCTTTTCTATACCTTGTCAATGAATATTTTCTCTCACTTTCACAGTGGAGAATCTTTGTTAATCAGAAAGTTTCAGTACTGTCCTTTTTGCTTGAATCCAAAGTGCTTTTTCCCAAGTTTGATATGTTGTTAAGAGCAAATTTACTCTTTGAGTTACAGGATCATGGTGGTACAATGATGAATAATGGAGGTTCATCAGCATCACTAGCCAGCGTCCCCAATGCTCTCTCTCGGTGGACAGAAGAGGCTCGGGTCTTGGAAGCAGATTCCATGCATGATGCCGTTACAGGTATGTTTGGCACTTGATATCCCGTAATGTCTCTCTGGTTGCCATGATATCATCTCTGTTTTGAGTAGTTTCACGTTTGTCATTTTGTATGTTAAGCAAACACAGAATGTTCATTTAACAGATTGCATAAATGGACCTACATTGCCTTTAATATCTGTTAATGCTGCTCTCAACAGTGGTCAAGCCTGCTCTGATGGCAGTTTTAGAGAAGTACCGAGATGCAGAACAGTCTGAGCGTGACAAGAAGAAGAAGGAGCAGGAAGCCAGCAAGCCAACACCAGCTTCTACGGAGAGCTCTCAAGCACCCCTTCTGCTCCTGCAGAGTGGTGGGTGTTAATTTTTTCTTGATTGCTTGCTTGCTTTTTCATGTAGTCTAATGCTGTGAATGACATCAATTTAACAATGGGTAGGACAGCAGTTGATGACTCAAATATATTTTCAGGTGACACTGAAATGGGTGAAGCTACTGAGAACAACCAAGCTGCATCGGGTGATCAAGAGCCAACTAGCCAAGAAACAACTGGACAAGATGCTGCGATCTTGAGCACTGCTTCTATTGCTGAGTCCATTGTAGAGTCTGTCCTTGGCACCTCATCTGGCCCTGTGACAACAACAGCTACCCCCAGCTTCTCTGGTTTGTTGACATTGCTTTCTCCAGTATCATCTGGTGCGCCAACTCTGCCTCTACAGGAGCCCCCAGTGTCCTCCGTCCCAGCCATCAGTGGATCCCTAACATCTGGTGTTCCTTCAGCACCTGCAACACCCCAAACCACCACTGTCAGCAGCCTGCCTCCATTCCCCTCCCCTGCAACTTCTACCTCGACACCAACACTAGTGGCTCCAACCAACACTTCCGCTCTGGAGACCGAGGCCCCCTCATCTACCCTCACAGTTAACGACACCGAAATGGTGGCTGCCTCACCATTACCAGCAACAGGGTCCACTCCAATTTCTCAGGACAACGTAGAGGCTCTGGCAGCCCAAGAGGAGACTCCCATGTCCGTCAGTCCTCCTGAATACCCCAGCCAGTCACCCGAGCTGCTTGCCTCCTCGGGAGACGCTGCCTCGACTCCTCCTTTACCTCAAGTCACTCCAAGGGATGATTGGTACGACCCCTCCATGACAATGCAACAAGACCCCCCTCAAGATCAGTCTGAGGACCAAGCTGGTGCCCCTCCAGAGCTTGCCATGCCACTCGCATCTGAGAGCAGCACTGAAGGCAGGAGCACTACGTAAGTATTCCTCCCCCTCTCTTTCATATCTTGTCTGTTGTAATACTCTTTGGTATCATTTGCACAGATTGATTGAAAAGTTGCTATGGCGTGATTACGGTCAATTCCTAAAGGCAGGAACTTCCATGTTTACGCTTGGCCTTACATCACTGGGTTAGGATTCTAAAGACAGTTAAGGTGATTAGCCTCATTCCCGCATTTCCTCTGTCCATTCCAGTTCGGGAAGTGAGAGCAACGTGGCAGGTCCATCAGGATCCAACAGCAACAGACCCGACTACTCTGCCATCCTTGGGGACATTGAAATACCTGAAGGAGTTGACCCTAGCTTCTTGGCTGCCTTACCTGAAGAAATGAGACAAGAGGTCATTGCTGAACAGCTCAGGTATGGATTCCTCCAATTTAGTGTGTTTTAAGTTTTCAAAAAAAAATCTCAGAGGCTTATGTATAATTGATTTATGTATTATGTATAATTATGATTATGATTATGTATATTTGAAGGTAGTCATGATGTTATTACTTAGTTAAATGCCTTATTTCTACTATGACAGACTTCAACGCGTGAGACAGAGAGCAACTGAAAATACGAGGGAGAATAACAGTACAACTGTCGGTGAAGTGAACCCAGAATTCCTAGCAGCACTTCCCCCTAACATCCAGGAAGAGGTGCTGGCACAACAACGCCTTGAGCAACAGCGGCAACAGGCTGCCAGATCCAACCCAGACGATCCAGTGGATTCAGTGTCGTTCTTGCAAACCCTTCCACCTTCTCTCAGACAAACGGTATGTTAGCATGTTGCTATTGTAGGAAGATCTACGTTATTTAGGCCAAGATATATGTTAGTGGGAATTAAAAATACATTAGAGGAATCTTCTAGCCATTGACATTTTGATTGAAAAAGGAAAAGTATGCTCTGCATTAATTAGTACAAATGAAGCAGCATTTGTAGGATTATGATGTATTGCGTATTGTGTAAAATAGGGTCCTTTCTTCTTTTCTTGATATTTTTTCTCATATCAAAGCTTTTTGTGCACAATGGTAAAGGTCCAGAAATACTTGATACTAATATTCTACCATATCAGCATATCTAACAAACTTGAAAATACTTAATTCTTTCTGTTCTGCCCTCCCTCAGATATTGGCGGACCTCGAAGATTCACAGTTTGCCGCCCTGCCGCCTGAGCTGGCCCAGGAAGCCCAGACCCTGAGACGGCAGCGAGAGGAACGCAACAGGCACGCACACGAACACATGTTTAGCAGGACCAACGCATCACTGTCGTCCATCCTGCGCAACACGGCGAGAATGGGCTCACGCCTCATGCACTCTTCCAGCTGGTCCACGAGCTGGAATCTGCGGCCATCATCCAGCGGACAGCAGGCATCCACCACGTAAGGCTGACAGCTGATTGGTCCTTGTTCTTGCTAGTATTCTTGTCTTGATGCAATAATGATGGACATTGCAAATATTTGGATTTTGATTTCTAATGTAGCTGTGAGCAGTGTATATGTATTACTAATGGTATAAATATGTAGCATAGATATTGGTAAATTGAAGTACTTAATGGTGATTGATTATTGCAGTTGTTTTTATTATGATTTTTATTGGTATCTTTGTGATTAGTGATATTTTTACAACTGTCACTCTTATTGATACCAGTATTGCATGATGAAAATTGCAAGCCAAAAAAAGAAAGAAAAGAAATAGCAAAGTCTTCCATTACATTCTAAAGTCTGGTCTTCCTCCCTCATCAAACCTCCCTCTCCTATTGTTCATTTAGGACCACGAAGCCGAGAGGAAGGCAGTTGCTAGACCACGAGGCCATGACCTGCCTCCTGGTCTTGCTCTTTGTCGACGAGCCCAAGCTGAACACCGGTCGCCTGCATCGTGTGCTGCGTTACCTGTGCCACCATGCCCCAACCAGGGATTGGGTGATCAAGGTGATGAGGATGTTTTTTGTTTTATCTTTAAAATATTTTTTATTGTTTTGATTTTTTCTCATTTCTTAGTATCATTTATAGTTGTCGTTTTTTTCCTTTAATTAAAGTTTTTAGCATTATTGTTTAGTTTTACTATTACTATTTGATATATTTGAAGAATAGATAGTCATGAATTACACATATATATATCTTTCTTTTGTCTGCATTAAGGCAGTAAGTAAGAAGAGTTGATTTTTTTTAGCAGAAGAAGAGTTATTTAGTTAGATTTAATACTGTTATATATCTAATGCTGTTTGGTGCAGGAAGGTTTAACAATTAATTTGTGTAAAGAGAAGTAGAATAGAATTAAGATATGATAAATGTTGTCAAATTTCACAATTTGGATAGTCCTGACTCACAGCTCTTCCCAACCCCACCCCACCCCGCCCCATCACGTGAGCAGTCCGCTTCAACTACAACTCACTCTAACCCACCCTACTCTTCCAGGCCTTGCTCTCTATCCTGGAGCGCTGCGGTGACCCGACGCTTAGCAGTCGCTCCACCGGCCCCAGCACCGACCTTCCAATGCCGAGCCTACCCCCCATAACGCCTGAACCGGCCAGCAAGTGTGGGGGTAAGAAGGGAGCTGCAGGAGGGAGGGGGGACCAGGCACCACTCTCCTCGACCCCCGTATGGCGCAGCGAGTCACGCTCCCCGACCGCTCCCTCTTGGCTGAGCATGAGCATGGACGCTGCCTTGGGGTGCAGGGCGAGCATCTTCCAAATCCATCGCACACAGCCCACAGGCAAACGCACATCTGTGGCATCCCTGACAACAGCTGTTAATATTCACCCCCAGGCTTCTCCTCTCGTGTGCAGGTAAGACTCACAGGGACTTCTTTGGCAGGTAGTTCTTTTTATTCTTATTCTTTGCCTTCTTTGTCTGTGTTTCCCCATATGTTCTTTTCTTCCTATCAACTTTTGTCTTTCTTGTTTCCAGATATTGTAGATTTGGAAATTTGAAGAAGTCATGTGTATTATCTAGATATGTCTATTCATCTGAACAGTATATTAGGATTTTTCAGTCAATCAGTTTGTATAGATAGCCAAACATTTACTTTATTCCTTTAGATTTTTAGTGATTCTCCTATTTTTGACTTGGAAGAATTTACCAGCAAAAATTTACCCCTTGTTGCAGACATGCACTTGACACGCTGATCTCATTGGCCAAAAGCTTCCCTAGCCACTTCTTGCCCCACCAAGGGAAGGAGACGGACGACAGTAAAAGTGATAATAAAAAGTCGAGCAGTGGAACGACCACAGGTGCTATTAGCAAGAACTCCAAGGGTTCGTCCTCCTCTAGTCAGAGCAGTGAACCTACAGACTTTTGGGAGTTGCTGGTAAAGTTAGACTCAATCAGTGTCTCGCGCAAGGGGAAGGGGCTGCCACGAACCCACTCCAGCGCAGGGGGCAACAGTGAGGAGGAACAGCGCGTTGCAAGTCTGGAAGCCTCGGCATTAGGGCAGCTCATACAGCAGTTGGCCCACCCTGTCATCAGGCGGTCGTCACTTCTCACCGACAGGCTGCTGCGACTGCTTGCCCTGATCTCCTTAGGCCTCCCAGAAACAGCTGACTCAGCCTCCACGCAGAACTCCAACACCACAAGCCAGCACTCAGTCGAGAATTCTCAAACCTTAGAACATTTGTTGAAATTAGCAATTCAGGTTAGTGGATAGTGAGAAGAGAGAAAGGGATCAAGTTTATTCTTGGATATTTTTGTTTTGAGTGTGATGCTCTCAGTATTAAAGTTTGTATTTTTCATGTTTTCCTTTGGCTCATTTCAGGTACTGACCAGTAAATCCTGTTCTGAAGAAGGATTGGAGGATGCCACAGCTCTCCTCCTGCACCTCTCCCACGGCCCCCCTCCTGCGAGGGACCAGGTGTTGCGTCTCCTCCTCCAAGGAGCTGCAACCTTAGGCTCTACTGTCGCCACACACATAGCGGCTCTCCTCTCTGATCTCCGAGCGTACAATGCCTCGCACCCGATGGCAAGTCATGAAGAAGAACACCAGCCTCATGTCACAGACAAGAGCAAGAAGGGCTTGTTGCAGGACAGGTAGGATATTTTTAATCAAATTTTGAATCAGAAGTATACAGCTGCATTATGAGTCACCTGTTTCATATTTTATCAATATTAATTTTTTTTTTTTCTCTCTCTCAATTTTTATAGATTCACCAATGAATGTATTATCATCAGTGGGGCAACCAAGGTGAAACCCCCTTGTGAACTACAGCTAGCTTCTATGTCTGCCCTTACAAGCAAAACCTCCTCTCAGGCGTTCTTCCTCCGCACCCTAAAGGTCATCATTCAGTTAAGAGACGCAATTAGATTATCACGCACCAGAAGAAATGGTAAGTTACTTTGTGTAATTATTGTTGACTCTCTAGTAAGACTTCTTTTGGATGTATGCATTTGCAAATTTGGAGTAACTTATCACAAGTTATAACACAAAGGAAAGTAATACATCTCACAGATAAAGTGCTTTTTTTCTGTAAAATAACAAATGCTGATTTTCCCCTCTCCACAGCTCCACAGAGCAATAACGCTAGTGAGAGGCCAACTAGCGGTGCCCAAGACGTAGCAGGTAATCAAGAACCAACAGACGGCACTGGAGGTGAAGAACAGACCACCACTAACAACAGCCAAGAACAACCAGACACAGCAGCTACCCAAGACATCACAGAAGCCACTTCAAGAACAGACACATCCAGCAGCAGAGACCAGCTGGAGGAGAACCAGCAGTCGCAGCAGCAAGCTCAAGAGAGAGGCGCTGAGACTGCCGTGTCAATAGACGTACCCAACCCAGAGGCAGACAATGTCACCAATGCATCAGCCACGCCACAGGAGGAGGCAACCCAACCCACTGCTGAAGCCATGGATGTAGATAATGAAACAACAGGTACTGTGAAGGATGTTGAATTCAGGAGTTATCATTGATGGAGGGATTGCCATTTTCTCAACTTATTAGAACTGCCATGGTACAGGTTATTTTATAGCCTGTTAAGGATCAGCATATCTATGGGATGGGTATGAATAAGTTCATGTTTAGGAGGGTTTTTTTACAACTTGATGTGAAATATGAAAATCTGTAGTGTTTGTAAATTATTACATTATCACCAGTGTTGCAGTTAAGGGATGTTTTTATCCAAGCATCTTCCTAATTTAAACTTACTTCCAAAAACCTTACCTGTCAACATTTGTCTCTTGTAGAAACCACGGAGCTTGGTAGCTTAAGCAGTCAGCTGAATTTGGACGAACTCTGGTCAACACTTTCCGAGTGCCTAGTGGAATTAGGGGAGACCCCAGACACGCATGCCGTGCTAGTCCTGCAGCCTGCTGTCGAGGCCTTCTTCTTGGTCCACGCTTCAGGGGCTTCAGGGGACAGGCGCGAGAGGACCACCACTCAGACTGAATCACGGGAGGCGCAACTGGCTCATCTGCACCATGAAATCGCTCCTCTCTCGCCACTGCCTTCTGTCCCTTCAGATGGTGAGAAAACATTATCTTTTTTCCACCCCCTACCCATCCTCCCATCCTTTATTCTTAGTATTTTTTTTTTTTTTTTATGTTTTGGTCTATCCCTCCCTCCCTCCCTCTCTCCCCCCCCTCTCCCTTTTATATTCTCTCTCTCTCTCTCTCTCTCTCTCTCTCTCTCTCTCTCTCTCTCTCTCTCTCTCTCTCTCTCTCTCTCTCTCTCTCTCTCTCTCTCTCTCTCTCTCTCATATATATATATATATTTTGTTCTCTTTTATTCATTCTAGCCTTCAAAGAAGAGTTTTCCCCTAACTTGGTTCTATTTTGACGTTCATATGAAAATATTATAATTGATTTCAAATGGATTTATTTTATTTACTTGACTTTTTTTATCTTTTTGCATAGATGGAGATGGAGCATCCAGTCAAGCGGGCGTAAGAAAGCGAGAAAATTCCACTTCACAGTCAGAATACAGCCCTGGTGATACAGAAAAGTTCCTTAAATTTGCAGGTAAGGTTTTGTCTTCCTCTGATGGGGGAAATTAGAATTATATATAAATGAACAGCAACATGAGAAAAAGGAATGCTAGCAAATATATTGTTGTTGTTATTTCATATTATTTGCATATATTTATTTATGTATCATTCTTTTCATAATATGAACAATTTGTTCTCGTCCCATTTCAGAGACACATCGCACAGTCCTCAACCAAATTCTCAGACAGTCGACAGTTCACCTTGCCGACGGTCCATTCAGTGTCCTTGTGGATCACACACGCCTTTTAGATTTCGACATCAAGCGCAAGTACTTCAGAACTGAGCTAGAACGCGCAGACGATGGCATGCGCCGAGAAGACCTAGCCGTGCACGTGCGCAGGGAGCACGTCTTTGAAGATTCCTTTAGAGAGCTACACAGACGGTCACCTGATGAATGGAAGAATAGATTTTACATTGTATTTGAAGGTAAGTAGTGCAGTCTGCCTACTTCTTGATGATAGAGAATGTGACATATAATAGCAGATACATACACACATGCCAATATGTATAACATGTGGTAAACATAGTATTGGTCTTTATGTTCTATGATATTTGGGAAAAATTCTAAAGACTGTCTTTCTGTGTTTGCAGGAGAGGAAGGCCAGGATGCTGGTGGCTTGTTGAGGGAATGGTACATGATCATCTCTAGGGAAATCTTCAACCCCATGTATGCCTTGTTCTGCACATCTCCGGGAGACCGCGTGACCTACATGATCAACCCGGCTTCTCATTGCAACTCAAACCATCTCTCGTACTTCAAGTTTGTTGGACGCGTCATTGGTGAGTAGATTTTTAAAATTCTTTTGTCAGTTTTACTTCTTTTTCTTTTCTTTCTTTCTTTTTTTCACATTTCTAATACATTTGTCGATATGTATTTAAGGGTTGTCATTTTTGTTAGTGGCGACTGTGCACTCACCAGCGGTTCAGTGGTCCTCCCAAATTTAAGGCTTTGATTCTGGCATTCCCTGACTGGATGCTCTTCCTAAAATCAACCCTGAAAGCTTGCCGACCACATTGGGAGGCGGGAAAGGAATTCACTGAGCCGCAGTGCTGGGAAAGTAACCCATGTTAATCATTCATGATAGTCATTAGTTTTATTCTGACATTTTTTCTTTAAACTCTAATAGTTATCTTTGCCTTGTTATTGTTTTACAGCTAAGGCCATCTATGACAATAAGCTCCTTGAATGCTACTTCACGAGGTCATTCTACAAGCACATCCTGGGGAAAATGGTCCGTGTGGGAGACATGGAGAGCGAGGACTACTCCTTCTACCAGGGCCTTATATATTTGCTGGAGCATAATGTGGCTGACTTAGGCTACGAGTTGACCTTCAGCACAGAGGTAAAGAAAAGTTAAAGAACTCTGAAAGTATGGATAGTATTGGAATATGTTAATGTTACCTGTTTTGAGGTTAAGCCTCTCTTTTTATTGTCAGGAAATTGTGAATGTAGTTAAATATTTTACACTTTTGTTAGGTACCTGTTTAAGAGTAACATCTTTCATCATTCAATAACCAGGTGCAAGAGTTCGGAGTGACAGAAGTTAGAGATCTCAAACCAAATGGAAGAAACATAGCTGTGACTGAAGAGACGAAGATGGAGTACATACGCCTCGTTTGCCAGATGAAGATGACGGGAGCGATTAGGAAACAGTGAGTGCTAGAAAGGGAATTTCCTTGTTTATGTTCTAGACTTTGTTTCGTATTCATATTCTCTCTCCTTTTCTCCCTCTCTCCCTCTCTCCTTCTCTCCTTCTCTTTCCCTCTCCCCTTACCTCTCCTCCATTTCTTCTCCTGTTTGGCTTTCTCTCATTTTCCTTCTTCTATCCCCATCCATCATCATCTTGCTTCTCCTCTCAGGAAGCATTACTCTTCATTAATTAGAGGAGTGATGCATTAGAAATTTGCTGTAAGCTTCCAAAAGAAATGGCTTTGTGACAAGTATCTACAATATCAATATCAAATTCATGATTGAGAAATATAAACATCTGTAAGAGATGGTGTAGTGTTTGTTTCAAAATAGTCATGGATCAACTCCTGAATGCAGACATCATTTTGACTATTTGAACCTTTAGAAACTGAATGTTCTCCTGTGTAAAGCTTGTGTGACATCATCTGAC
Source organism: Penaeus japonicus (assembly GCA_017312705.2). Classification (NCBI taxonomy): domain Eukaryota; kingdom Metazoa; phylum Arthropoda; class Malacostraca; order Decapoda; family Penaeidae; genus Penaeus; species Penaeus japonicus. The sequence continues at coordinate 705,031 of BOPN01000026.1, forward strand.
AATCTGTCGTTAAACCTTTACAGACTGAATGCTTTCCTGGAGGGCTTCTATGACATCATTCCCAAGCGCCTCATATCGATCTTCAATGAGCAAGAATTGGAATTACTCATTTCTGGCCTGCCCACCATTGACATTGATGATCTCCGGGCTAACACAGAGTACCACAAATACCAACCCAACTCGTTGCAGGTATGTATACAGATAGTGTTAGTGTGGGTGTAGGTGGGTGGTTTTGTTTGTTTGCCTTGTTTGTTTGTTTTGTCTATGACTGAGGTGACTTGTATATACTGTTACAGATTTTTTCAAATTTGTATGCAATGTCATATGATATATATTTAACAGTGTGGAGACAAAATCTCTGATGCTCAATATACCAGGTTCATATTAACCCATTCCCGACGGGGGAATTCTAGCCTAGAATGTCCAAATGCCGGGGCGTTCGAATTATTAGGCCTAAATCAATTGAATAGCTGGCACAATACTGTGCCGCCCGGCAACTGGGCTTTTGAATGCGCGGTACACATGCTGTACCACCCGTCCTGTGTGGGTTAAAAAATTGTGGCCGTAAATAGAAAGTACAATTGTTGATTATGGCTCTGGCTAGACACTGATTCCATTTGAACACCCTCAGATCCAGTGGTTCTGGCGAGCACTGCGCTCCTTCGACCAGGCAGAGCGAGCCAAGTTCCTCCAGTTCGTGACAGGAACCAGCAAAGTTCCGCTGCAAGGCTTTGTGGCTCTGGAAGGCATGAATGGCACGCAGAAGTTCCAGATCCACCGGGACGACCGATCGACAGACAGGCTGCCTTCCGCTCACACTTGGTTTGTCCCCCGTGCTTTTGTCCAGTAGATGGAAACTCGTTTCTGTACAGATCTTATGGCTTTGACTTTGTGTTGGCCATTTCTGTTGGGTATTGAGTAATATGGAAATAAACTAAAATGATTTTAAACTTACCCTCCCCCTCTCACACACTCTCTCTCTCTCTCTCTCTCTCTCTCTCTCTCTCTCTCTCTCTCTCTCTCTCTCTCTCTCTCTCCCTCCCTCTCCCCTCTCTCTCTCTCTCTCTCTCTCTCTCTCTCTTTTTCTCTCTCTCTCTCTCTCTCTCTCTCTCTCTCTCTCTCTCTCTCTCTCTCTCTCTCTCTTCTCTCTCTCTCTCTCTTTTTCTCTCTCTCTCTCTCTTTTTCTCTCTCTCTCTCTCTCTCTCTCTCTCTCTCTCTCTCTCTCTCTCTCTCTCTCTTTCTCTCTCTCTCTCTCTCTTTTTCTCTTTTCTCTCTCTCTTTTCTCTCTCTCTCTCTCTCTCTCTCTCTCTCTCTCTCTCTCTCTCTCTCTCTCTCTCTCTCTCTCTCTCTCTCTCTCTCTCTCTCTCTCTCTCTCTCTCTCTCTCTCTCTATCGCCTCTTTTCCTTCCCCTTCACCACCCCCCACCCCCTGCCTAGTGCTTTTTCCCTCTCCAAAAAATTACAACAAATTTCCCCCCCCACAGTTTCAACCAGTTGGACCTGCCAGTGTACGAGACATATGACAAGCTCCGCCACTATCTCTTGAAGGCCATCCACGAATGTTCGGAGGGCTTTGGATTTGCATAAGCAGTCATAGCTCTTCTTCCATGAACCCAACCAGTGACTTTTGGTACACGTTGGAAAGTTTCCAGACTTATCTGCACAGTGGGAGCTCCAGGTTACTCGCGAGAACACCCTTCGGAAAAAACAGGAACCTTATCAAGCACAAGTACAACCGTGGTACATATTAAGACACCTGATATCTTCACATGAGGTTCTGGTATTTTGTGGTTGGATTGAAGCACGCGTGTTTAAATGTTGATCTTCTAGAGGATGTTATGACAGTGTTTATAAGTATTCTTCGAAGGGGGAGATGGACACTGCTCCAGAGGACCATGATTTTGGAGCTTCTCGAGGTAAATTGTTAATGAAAAGGCACCGAAAGCTTGACATGTTTATAGCATAGTATAGTGTATATTATAATGAGATATACATATTGTAGTTGAAAATGTCTTCTTTTTTTTTTTTTTTCTTTCAATTTTGTATTTTGTCTTGTTTGAGTGGATTTATCACTATGTATTATGTGCACAGATATTAATGAAAGAGATATTTTGAGCAGCTTCAGATATTTTGTAAGCAAACATTCAACCCTCTAGCAGTTGCTAAAAATGTGATAGATTACCAGGTTTTCATCCTTGATCTGACAAACCCCTTCCCTCAACCAATCCAATTTTCCCTTGAATGCGAGTCCTGACCCCCCAGTCATTTTATTTCTTCACTGCCTGCCAAGCATATTCTATGAGTAAGCCACCACCAACCCCCATCCCCCCCCCCCTTCCCCCCTCTCCATCCCTTCCTAAGCCAGCATTCCCATATAACATTTACCACCCCTATTATTAATCACATAGCAGCCTGTGCCTAGCTTGCCCATCTGTAACCACTGTTCTGTTTAGTTACTTAGCCTCACCTGGGTCAACCCTCAAACCAGAGCAAGCACTGGAGATTTTGAGACCCGTGATTTGTTTTACTTTGGAAGGAATACCGAGTTTAAAAGATGTAATAACAATGATAAAATGGAAGGGACCCAAAGATGTAGCCACGTAGTCTCGGGTTTGTGAAATTATGCAAGAGGCTACAATGCTGACGATCCCTCCTTGTTCTGTTCCAACTTGATATGTTTGACCTTGTTAAAGACATTTACCTTCCACTAGTATTATGATCACTGTGCTGTATATTCTGGCCTCACTACTGCTGTACATATAAGTAAAAGAAATACACTGGTATATCTAATGTGATAAATTTTACATTAAGGGCTGTCATAGATTGCTACAAAGGCGTTGGTGATAAGCAGAAGGAGACGAGATGAACATGTGAAAGCATGCGAAGTAAGCGTGTTTCGTGGGTTTCCATAAGTTTTAAAAATAATATACGGTGAAAGATTTTATATTGATTATTATTTTGGAAATTCCAAGCACTACCACTTCTCCACTATAATAGTAAACTGGACAATTATTAAAGAGGAATGCATCTTTCTTCAGAATGAATGACCTGCTAACAGTCAGTCACTGTGTCGATTCTGGCAAAACAAAAGAATTGTTATTTGATTGTTTGTGTACATTGTGAACTGAGTAATACAGTGAGAATCATGTTTTGTGAAGGCCAAGAGTTGGCATTTTCTGTTGTTAGTGAAGTGTTTCTTGCCAGGGCTTTGGAAGACGTGTAAAGTATGTCATACTAAGTAAATGTATACAAATAGATAGTGATCCTATATTTACTTTATTATGGGTTGATTTTTTTTATTAACTGAAATTTAGTCATTTGATTGAGTTTATTAAGTTATCAGTCAGCCCAGATGTTACATAAAGTGTATTTTATCACATGTGCAACAATCGTTCTTCTACTTTAACAAGTTGGCATTAAAATACACAGTATTAAATAATTTTTTTTTTATTTATTTAACCTACAATCTCTTGTACAGTGTATGAGAAAATTTCTTTCATCATTTGCTGATGAATATGGAAACTTCATGGAAACAAAACACATTTTTTTGTTGAACATCAGAATGACAGGTTACTGGGAAATAATTTCTGATTTTTATTGTGAGAAAAAAAGAGCATGTGGATAGAATACTGTTTTTAATTTCGAGATTATACTTGTAAGTCTGCTATTAAGACTAGATTCCACTATACAAAACAAAATATTCATAGCAATGTCTTTGTATTCTGTAACAAAATCATAAATTTAAAAATGTAAACTCACGACATTGTTTAAATATCCAACTCTCTTTCTCCCTTGGAAAAAAAAAAAAAAAAAAAGGGTATTGCATAGTGATTCTAAGCAAAAAGTATTCCCCCCCCAATTTTTTTTTTTTTTTTGCATACTCAGAATACACTTCTCATGTTGTTCAGAATGATGGAACGTGTGTGACTGCTATGAAGCTTGTCAAGAAGCTTGATCAGCAAAACAGTTGCATAGAATTGGATAGTTGAACTAATTAGTACTTCAAATGTCAACTAGAGGGAGTCGCAGTTCTCAGCAAGTTCCAGGAGTTATGTCATCTATTTTCCATCATTTACACACAAACCTACACCTACCTGTCAGGATAAGTCCAATAGGCTGAGATTGGTGATGACGCTGGAGTGAAGAGCACGAACAAGGTCTTAAAGAAAACTTAAATGATCGAGGGGCGGAAGGAGGGAGGGGGAGAGAAAGAGGAAGATAGACAGAGACCGTGAAAGAGTGAGTCAGTGAGAAAAAGACAAAGAGAATGAGTGAGAGCAAGAGCAAGAGAGAAATTGAGTGTGTGAACATAATAAATATGACATAACCAGGGATATGGAACGGGTGCTCTATTGGCTGGTCTGTCAAAATGTAACGTAACCTACTATTCGTTATTTATGTTTGAATAATCAACTTTCAACAAATGACGGAAATGCCTTAGATCAAACCTTCAATACACTTTTTTATTCTCTAATGTTGTCCTTATGAAGAAAAGTTATTAAATGCATACTATAAACTTGCATTACATCTGGACAAATCAGTTGGTTGTTGCTCCAATAATTTTTAACCCACAACCCACTTGCTTTATTTCCAATTCCTGACACGGAAATTTCTCTGCACAAATGATTTTAGACTTCCCTTGATACTGACTGCAAAATGAGCAACAGACCCAGGAGACACGTAGATTTTCAGCCAATCACAATCATCCTAGTGATATGATAAATCCTCATTTCTTGAATTATATTCCTGATACATATTACACAAAAACATAAGCTTGTGTACCAAATATGAAGATTAATACATTGCATACTACATTTGAATGATTGTTTAACCCATTCCCGACGGGGGATTTCTAGCCTAGAATGTCCAAATGCCGGGGCTTTCGAATTATTAGGCCTAAATCAATTGAATAGCTGGCACAATACTGTGCCGCCCGGCAACTGGGCTTTTGAATGCGCGGTACACATGCTGTACCACCCGTCCTGTGTGGGTTAAAAGAAAATCTAGATTATCATTCCTTGGATTCACAGTATCCCAATGATGCATTTGTCAATTACATAACAACAAAAGAAATGATTGAGTTGCATTTCACACACAAACATGTTTGTCAATTGTCAACCAGGTACTATATTTGAGGATCATAAAACGCACTCGTGTATGTGTGCACACACACCCACACCTGTTTAAATATACAAAGCTTATGAAATACATTAACATATATGAATGAAATATGAAATCGTAGTGCAATTTATTTTTTTCAATATCCCCTAATATTATATATGGCACACTTGGTGGGAATTTGGGTTTGGCTTCTTTAAGAATGATTTCCAAACTTCGTTTAAATTAGCAAGATAAACATAGAATTGGGTTGACTTGTACATCATGTAAATGGAAAGAAGAAAGAAAACTGAGTGTGAGAGCGAGAGAAAGAAAGAGTGAGTGAGTGAGCGAGGAAATCGATGGATGAATAAAGATACTATTTGTATCATTGATATTTATTAAAGCTGTGGCATTGAGCCAATACTCTTAAATTATTCTCACTGAACAAGTCCGACCAAGCACCAGTAATGGGTACATGTTCTAATTACCATGTATATATAGTTACCTAGCAGAGTTTTCATGCTTGACAAACAAATATGACCAAGTATATCAGTCGCCATTTATCATTCTACAATTGACCTTTAAATTATTTTTGATCTGATGATTCATCAGTTTTATTTTTTTTGATATATCAGTACTCACTCCCACACTCTTACACTCTTCCATCCCTATTCCTCCTCCAACTCCTCTCCCTATTTCTCACGTATCCTGGGTTACTCATCTCTGCTTGTATCAATTGAATACTAAGATTGCAATGCATCTGTCAAAAAACAAAAAACAAAACACAACACACACACACACACACACACACACACACACACACACACACACACACACACACACACACACACACACACACACACACACACACAGTTAAGATTTCTACAATTTTTTTTCACCCAACACTTACATTGCTCACATTTTTCCATCATGATTTAAACTCAATGATGTAATTGATACTCAACCAACAAGGTTTTTAATATCCACTCAAATTTCATCTTTAAACCATTGAATGGAACAAACGAATTAGAAAGAAGCATCAGAATCTATAATGAAGTAAATCCAATGTCATCTCCTTTAATAAACTTTTCATTATCTGCCCTTCCAATATACACAATTTCAAATAAATATCAAACAATTCAATATACTTTTCATGTAAAGAATTCATATTTTCCTTTCATGAATTCGTCCTCGGATTAATATTTTAATTCATTTTTCTTTTTCTTCCGTCTAGTTTCTATTTTCTCACTAAGAAAACTTTTTTATTTTTTTTCATCTCTATTGATCTCTGCATCTGAATATACACATAACCCACTCAACCTTATTCTAAAGATGGGGATCATACAGAAAAACATATTCAAATTGTTTCCATGTCTTTACTTGGAAGCTCACAACAATAATATGGACTATACCATCTAAGCTGTACACTGGCAGAGGAAGGCAAACTGTACAAAAATATTTTTTTTTTTATCTCATCTGCAACATCAATGGATATTGGACCAAACAAGGCTAACTGTCAGAATACAATGCTCAATCAGCCCATTGGGGGAAATTCTAATAGAAAAAATATAAGCTGCACCTGATCAACCCCGGTGTGGATTGATTTAAAAGGTACGAGTCGTCGAGAGACTTCCATGCCACTTTCAAAATCCTGATCTTCATAGTGTGTGAAAAAACATAAAAAAACAACAACAACACATTACTGGATATCAACTCAACATACAATGATGATATATAACCGTCAGATCTTCTTCATACGAGGAAAAAAAAAAAAAAAAAAAAAATTCCCGAGTCAATATGACTGAATGATTTAAAAAGGATTACGTTCCTTGGCCGTGGAAGGTGGACCAAACCAAGGACTTCACTTTAACAACTGGTAAATTACTCCCATTTACTACAATGTCATTCATCTACTCACACACAAAAGACTTCCTCTACCGTCATCTGTACTGACCATGCAGATATACATAACAAAGAACTGGCTCACGTAAACCAAACTGTTTTCCACAATTATATAAAAATCAGTATTAGTGGCAATTCAGAATCACACATGAAATGAAGTACAAGAGCCATTGGTTTATCATATGTAAAAGAAAGGAGAGGAGGGGAGAGGAGGAGAGGAGGAGAGGGGAGAGGGAAGTGAGGAGAGGAGAGAGGAGGAAAGAGAGAGGGGAATGGAGGAAAGAGAGGAGAGGAGAGGAGAGGAGAGGAGAGGAGAGGAAAGAGGGGAGGGGAAGGGAGAAGAGAAAAAAAAAGTGGAAGGGAGAGGAGAGGAAAAAATGAAAAGGGAGAGAGGAGAGAAGAAAAAGGAGAGGAGAGGAGAGGAGAGAGGGGAGGGGAAGGGAGAAGAGAAAAAAAAGTGGAAGGGAGAGGAGAGGAAAAAATGAAAAGGGAGAGGAGAGGAGAAAAATAAAGAGAATAAAAAATATTATCTGCACCAACTAACAATGCTATTAATTTCATCTTGTGAGTACTTTTGAGAAGAAAGATTTAAACAAACAAAAGATAAAGGTATTAAATATCCAAAATATAACAAAGAATGACATTAAAACAATGTTGAACCCAGATAGCCAGCTCACTAAACATATTTCATATTATCATACACAATTACAACCACTCACTAAAGTGCCCGAAAATTCCCCATTACTTCACTACGTCTGGATTAGAACCTCAACACTGGACCTTAATTCACTTTATGAAATATTAGAAATTAATATCTATAAATGGAACTTGGTGCAGCATACAAAATTGCTTAAAGTTACCTGTACTAAAATACGCGTTCTGTCAACTATAATCGACTCAATTATTGGAGAGGTCTAGACTCTCACTGCAGACATGTGCAATAAATAATTAATATACACCGAACATCCCACATACACTACCGAGCAGAAGACTTAGGTTAATATCTTGTACAATTTCAAGTCACAGTTTCGAGCTTTAATACCTGATTCCTGAAAACATTTTCTTTTGTCATAGTGAGGACTATGAAAACAGAAAATTTTAAATATATCACCTAACATAACATATTAAAAGAAGTACTTCTTAGATAAGATACACTTCCAGAATACAATTTTCTTATACTTATATCTTCTATTTACATAATCAGACGATAAATTGTAATGAAAATCATTGGTCCTTAGACCTTGTCAAGAACACAGAAATAAAATAGTAATTCAAATTCAGTCGAAGATACTGGAATTCAAGACTTCTTCATTCCAATCACACAGGTGGTCAACGGGTAAGGGGAATTTTCCTAAATGGTACCATCTCTTCATGTCTAAGAGGGACACGAGTCTCAGGAGAGATTTGGCTCTCAAGCCCGACTGCCGTGAACACCTTTCAAATCCTTCGAAGTCCTGGTAGCTACTTGGAAGAGCTGGTGCTGCAATATCAAAAGCTTCCTTCTCTAATTGTTCATAGGTTTTGTGGAGCTTTTGTACCGCTTGTACGTCCTGCTTCCTCGGCGAGCTCTTGGGCGATTTACTCTGGACGCTATCACTTATTTTTACCGTTTTAGGAGAATGGTGTGGGGGAGACTTTATCTTTCGCTTGCAAGGACTGTCAACTGAGAAGAAGGATCTAATATCTGTCTTCATGTTTGAATATCTGTTTATTCTCTTCTTGTGCGTCCTTGATGTGGGTGGGCTTTGGAAGGATGGGGAAACATGCACAGGAGAAGCAGACTCCTCTCCAGCTGCAGGCTCGGGAGACTTGCAGACTGAAAAGAAGCTTCTGATATCTCGCGTTGCACCTGGCGAAACGTCCAGCTTCAGCTTCTTCATGGGTGGAGAAGTAATTTCAGGAGCTACAGGATCTTCTTCCGCCGAATCTACAATGTAGTCTGAAAGGCCACTCTGTTGGTCACTTATCATAATCTGAGCCTTGAGTTTCGCTCTTCGCGCCTGCCACTCGCGGTCATCCTGCGAGGGAGACCTTGGGGATTTGAGAGATCTAGGACTAATAGGAGATTTGGAAATGTTTTGAGTCTTTGGTGGAGAACTGTATGAGGGAAGATACTCTTCCGAATGTTGTGGCCTGAGTCCCGCGTCTTGACCGGCAGAACCAGGGGAAGCTTTGGGATTTGGTGATGTCTCGAGACTAGAGGGGAGAATCTGAGAATCGGTTACGCCCGCTTGCTGGTCTTGGATGAGAACCTGGGCCTTTAGCTTGGCTCCTCTGCCATGCCATTCCCTTGACGGTGAGAGGTCGGCGCCCCTTACTGGCGATACGTAATCCTTGTCTAACAACTCATTATCCTTATCATCCATTAGCAGGTCAGTCTGAATACACGATATTCTGGAAATATGCTCTTGCTGGCTTGCGTCTTGCTCCTGCTGCTTATCCTTAAATTCGTCTGAATCAAGACTTGTCAATGACTGATGGTCCAAGGCAGCTCTGGGAGATTTGTTTTTCTTTGTACTCTCAATAGACAAACTCTCTATCAACTTAGAACTGGGTCGCCTCTCTCTCACTGGTCTACATTCTGATACACTTTCAGGGGCACTTTGTTCATCCTTTTCTTTACTAACAGACACAACAGATGACTCTGTTTCAACATTGTTCTTCAAAACCTTGACATCTAAAGATTCTAATAATTTACCTCTTCTCTTCTTTCTTGGTCGGCCAACCTTCCTGCGAACTGGTTCTACAGTGGCTGGTTTTGCACTTTGGTCTACAACTGGATTTTCCACTTCTTTAGGTATTAACACTGGATTTTCCTCACTAACTTGGTCAGAAGTTGTTTCTGTATTGCAGTCTTTGGGTGTCATGGGATAGTATTCCTGTGAATCTCCATTTTGGGTCACAGCTTCAGGAACTGGTGAATCAATATGATTTTGTGCTATGTTTGTATCTGGACTAAGCACACCTTCCTTTTCTTCAACAGTTTCAAGTACAGTTTTCGCATTTTCACTTGCATGTCTCAATCTTTTCTGTAACTCTACGTCATTCTTATACAGCTCTTTCACAATGCTGAAGTCCTGGATTTTGTCATGGGACTCGCTTAGAACAGCACTATCACTCTTTTGTCTTGCCCTTGTTCTCAGTTGCGGCTTTTTGTTTATGGATTCTAGGTTCTGAAGGCCTGAATGTTGAGGACTATTTTTCACAGGCCCTACTGTGACATCTGCTGATCTCGTTCTCGATCTTCTCCTTGGAATCACTGAACTGACTTTCCTACTGCTGTCTCTTGCCTCTGTGGGTTCTGCATTAACCAAATTTTCAGTTTGTTCAGATTTCTTATCTTCACTGACATCTCGTTCAATGGCTTCAGAGTCTAAATGCACTTCTGACTTTTCGAGTGGCGACTCACTGCATTCCCTCTCTGTAGAATTGCTTTCTAAATCAATGCCTAACTCACTTGCCTCAGGTACACTTTCTTTCTCTGTGCTAACTACTTCATCTGTCCAATCTTTACACTCGGTTACAAATTGGTCCCTTGTTTCTTTACTTTCTGGGGAAGCACTCGTAACAGTTTCCAGTGAAGATAACAATAATTTTGCAGTTTCAGAAGTGAAAGCTGGTTTTTCCTGCAACTTGTCTGATGAATCACTTGATAACAAGTCTTCACTCACTACGAAGTCATCTTGGGACTGATCCCCTTCACCATCACCCTCACAGATATTGACTGGCATTTCAATTGTATTCTTACAGGCAAAGAACAAGTCTTGGCCTTTGGATTGAGCAATTTTTGGGACAACAGGAACTTCCTTTTTCTCCTCCCTGACCTCAGCACTGTGTGTTTGCAAGTCTCTTGAGCCGCTGTCATCTAGAGTTACCGAGTTCAATTTATTACTTTCGCTAGAACACAAAATTTCATGAACACTACTGTCACTAGTAGAACCTAAGGCTACACTATCTGGATTTTTCTGTTCACTGTGAATAAGGTCTGCTTTGGTTGTTCTTAGAGGCTTAACATTTAAAAGACTGGTCTGGCCAAGTTCTGAACCAGGACTGGCTACAACTCCTCTTTCCGGCCCTTTCAACTTAGCACTTGGAACTTGAGATTCTCTGTCATCTACACTAACCTTTTCAACATTCATATCTGAACTAGAAGCATCTTTAGGATGACTTGATGTAACAAATTTGTTTTCTCTGAGCACGGTTGGCGCTACTGGTTTACTAGAGTTCACTTTGCACGCTTTGGTCGGACTCACCCCAATCTTGTTCCCCTTCATGGTAACTATTGGGCTCGGAACGAAGTTCTCCAGATCTTCAACATTAGGAAACAAAAAGTGGCTAGGGTTCACATACACAACATTATTGGCATCTGTCACATAGCCAATTTGGTTTGTAACATCTCCTAGTGCAGAGTCACCAACAAAAATAGCATCCATACTAGCATACACCTTAAAGTTAGGATTCTGAGGTTCTGTGAGGAGAACTGAGACCTGCTCATTCAGAGAGGGCAACGTGAAAAGGTCTAACTCGACTGTGGGAATATTTTCTTCCTCTTTGGTCATTAAAAACGGTTCATTTTCAGCATCCTCCTTATCTACGTCGTTAAACAGAGAGTCAATCTCGGAGAGATCTGGGGTCTCAATCACTCGCTCTTTGCGGGGTCGTCCTGGACCCCTCTTCTTCTTCATGCCACCTCTCATTCCTTTGGTATTCTGTCTGGAGGATTTTGGAGTGTTATTTTCAATAGAATTATCTTTCAATTTTCTTCTGTAGCCCTTGTGGTTTACTGAAGGCTTCGGGCTATTGACTTTGTCCTCTGCAAAAACGTCTGTATCATCTGACAGCTTTCTACCTTTCTTTTTCAGCTTTAACACTGACGGAGAGACAGAGAGTAAACTGGTTTCGGGTTCCACACTGGGCTGTAACACCTGCTTCCGGCTCTTCTTGGATTGGGCAGGTTTCAGATTCACTTCACCGCTTATCGAAGCCTTCCCTCTGTCTTTTGTCTTAGAATACACTACAACAGCGTTGTTATCTGCACTTTGGACATTCACTACAGGTTGATTTTTTGGTTTCAAAGTTGCACATTTCTTGATTAATCTACCAAAATTCTGTCCATTGAGATTTGTTTTTTTACTTTGTACAAATGATGTAGGCACAGAGGAGGTCTGGCTGGTGCCACTACTAGAAGCTAAAACAGTTCCCCCCGCTATCTGCACTGTGGTCACTCCTGCCATAGTTCTTGCCGCTGGGATCATCTGACCACTACTTTGTAGAGGAATGATCTTGCTCCCACTACTGATCGGAACGGAGTTGTTTGCCGTAACCGCTTTGACGGCTGATTTCATAACTATTCGAGGTCCTAAGCTAACTAATGGTATGCTATTAGAGGTTCCAGTTTTCTGGAGCAAGACTTTATTTGAACCAGAATTCACCGTCTGCTGAAGTTGCACTTTCTGGTACAGGCTGCCACTACTGGTGGTCACTAATTTCAGTCCACTAGAGTTAGCGACAGCACTGACATCGCCATTCGTGTTGCGCACCCCGGCCTGCCCACTGACTTTGATGACGAAATTCGTTCCACTCTTGAGAGTCTCCCCGCTAATCCCCATCACTTCCTTCCCCGCACTCGCCGGCAGCACTTTGGTGGTCTTGGCCATCTTCACAATGCCGTGGACCTTCCTCAGGTGGCCGCTCATGCTGTCCATGTGGACCCACATGGAGCAGTTGGTGCACCGGATCATGCCGATCTCGATCAGCTTCATCTCGTGCGTCAGGTCAGAGGCGGCTTTGTCGGCCAGGTGGCGGTGGTAGCTCTTGGAGGAGGGGAACCAGTGGCCACAGCAGTAGTTCTGCCGCTCCAGTCCGCCCAGGCCCACCAGCTTTATGGGCGAGCTCCTGCGCCTCACGGAGTCCATGTTGTTGAGGGGTTCCCGAGTTGACAAGGTTGTTGGGGTGGTTATGGTTGTGACCATCACGCTTATGGCCGATGGTCCGCCTCCTTCCACACTCCCCGGGAGCATCTGTGCAGGAGGGACAGAATGGTTAATAGAGTGTTTCTTCACGTAGTTATTGAATACAAGGAGGATGAGGAAAAGAAAAAATGTGAAAGATTCCTCTCTAGTCTCTTCTCTTGAAAAAGGAAAGATACAAAAAGTGACTGATAATAAAACAAACTCATGTATAACTGAGTGAAAAGATCAGCTGACAGTGCAAGTGGTAGAGAAAAAGGATAAATCTTATAAAAAAAAACATGCATAATGAATTATTGATTTCTTAGCAGTAATGCCATTTTACAATAAAAAAAAGAAAGAAAAAAGAAAGAAAATAGAACTGAAATGAAACGGTTACTCATAACAACGGCACCTGGTCAAATCAATATCCCAAACATATAAACAGAACTAGCTCTAACCTCAAGCCGAATGACTGTACACTCACTCACTCCCCTCCTCCCTCTCTCACCCTGTAACTGCCTAAACACAAGTGCATTCTGCTGTGCACATTTCTGTTTCCCCTTGTCGTCCCAGGTCAAGAAAGTATCTTTTCTAGAAATTGACCAGAGCCCATCGTTGTGTTCCCACGGCATGTTTTATGTCATTCACAGTGTCTTTTACATACAAAGTATGTCTTGTCTGTACAATGTGTTCAATTACTGATTATGTATATACAATCACTATTTGCATTGATATACATCATCACTTGTCTATTATGTATTTTGTCCTTTTCCCCTTGTTCCTCAGACCATAAATAAAGGTTGTCTCTGGCAAAGAGCCTGTCCCCTCATTTAACCATTTTAACTGTGAATGTAATTTGAACTATTTTTGAGTTGCATTGTACTCCTAAAACAAATTTTGTTCTGCCAATGTTAGTAAAGTCTAGCATCATTCCGAAGACCATCTCTCTTAACCCATTGATAGCAAATGGCATAATTTGCTGTCAAGGTAGCATCAGTCATAAACACAGATGGCACCATGCCATACAACATAAACCCGCCACATGACTGTATACATATTTTATTAATACAACGGCCAATGGGTTAAGAGAACACACTCAGGTTCCTGCAGACCCTGACCATTCCTCTTTGCGGGCGAATTCCCATAGAAAGAAGGCATCAAATCTACCACAGCTTTAATTCTCACCACCAACTCCTCCTTCACCATAAGTAAGAAAAGGCGTTAGATGACAGGTGAACCCATTGATAGCAAATGGCATAATTTGCTGTCAAGGTAGCATCAGTCATAAACACAGATGGCACCATGCCATACAACATAAACCCGCCACATGACTGTATACATATTTTATTAATACAACGGCCAATGGGTTAAGAGGACACACTCAGGTTCCTGCAGATCCAGACCATTCCTCTTTGCGGGTGAATTCCCATAGAAATAAGGCATCAAATCTACCACAGCTTTAATTCTCACCACCAACTCCTCCTTCACCATAAGTAAAAAACAGGCGTTAGATGACAGGTGACAAACAGTCAGCACCAAACAATATTCGTTACTAACCCTCCTCTCTCCCTCTCCCTCCTTCCTCTCCCTTCCCCCTTACTTACTTACTCACTCACTCACTCACTCTCTCTCTCCCTTCCCCCTCACTCTCTCTCCCTCTCCTTTCCCCCTCACTCTCTCTTCCTCTCCCTTCCCCCTCACTCTCTCTTCCTCTCCCTCCCCCCTCACTCTCTCTTCCTCTCCCTTCCCCCTCACTCTCTCTTCCTCTCCCTTCCCCCTCACTCTCTCTTCCTCTCCCTTCCCCCTCACTCTCTCTTCCTCTCCCTTCCCCCTCACTCTCTCTTCCTCTCCCTTCCCCCTCACTCTCTCTTCCTCTCCCTTCCCCCTCACTCTCTCTTCCTCTCCCTTCCCCCTCACTCTCTCTTCCTCTCCCTTCCCCCTCACTCTCTCTTCCTCTCCCTTCCCCCTCACTCTCTCTTCCTCTCCCTTCCCCCTCACTCTCTCTTCCTCTCCCTTCCCCCTCACTCTCTCTTCCTCTCCCTTCCCCCTCACTCTCTCTTCCTCTCCCTTCCCCCTCACTCTCTCTTCCTCTCCCTTCCCCCTCACTCTCTCTTCCTCTCCCTTCCCCCTCACTCTCTCTTCCTCTCCCTTCCCCCTCACTCTCTCTTCCTCTCCCTTCCCCCTCACTCTCTCTTCCTCTCCCTTCCCCCTCACTCTCTCTTCCTCTCCCTTCCCCCTCACTCTCTCTTCCTCTCCCTTCCCCCTCACTCTCTCTTCCTCTCCCTTCCCCCTCACTCTCTCTTCCTCTCCCTTCCCCCTCACTCTCTCTTCCTCTCCCTTCCCCCTCACTCTCTCTTCCTCTCCCTTCCCCCTCACTCTCTCTTCCTCTCCCTTCCCCCTCACTCTCTCTTCCTCTCCCTTCCCCCTCACTCTCTCTTCCTCTCCCTTCCCCCTCACTCTCTCTTCCTCTCCCTTCCCCCTCACTCTCTCTTCCTCTCCCTTCCCCCTCACTCTCTCTTCCTCTCCCTTCCCCCTCACTCTCTCTTCCTCTCCCTTCCCCCTCACTCTCTCTTCCTCTCCCTTCCCCCTCACTCTCTCTTCCTCTCCCTTCCCCCTCACTCTCTCTTCCTCTCCCTTCCCCCTCACTCTCTCTTCCTCTCCCTTCCCCCTCACTCTCTCTTCCTCTCCCTTCCCCCTCACTCTCTCTTC
>BOPN01000026.1:725691-730691 GCA_017312705.2 Penaeus japonicus
ACTATATAAGCATGACAAACAAAAAATTAAAAGAAATTACTTTATCTCATGAAAAAAAAAAAAAAAAAAAAAAAAAAAAAAAAAAAAAAAAAAAAAAAAAAAAAAAAAAAAAAAAAAAAAAAAAAAAAAAAAAACAGAATGAACCCATTGCAAATGGGGATAGATTTGCTAGGCTAGTCTCTGGGATGGCTTTTATATCAGAGCGAGATAACGTCATGCAACACACCTTGACTTTTCCCATTGTCTTTCAGTCACTCATTGTAAAACTAGAGCCATTTTAGTGTTCTTCACTTTTTTGTGTTTTACTGTACTGAGAGACTCATATGTCATATGACAGGCTCTAATAATGCTGCAGTTGACTAGAATTGTAGGATAGGGTCCGTATCAGTTCATTATTTTCTTTAAACTTAGTGTGATAGAAGTATTTCTGTTTTAAGGGAGTACAATTTTTTTTTTTTTTTCTATGTGTACTGTCGTGAATGAACACAAAATATATAAGAAACCACAGTGAAAATAACATAAAGAGATAGGGAAGAGGAAGAAAACCTGCACTTATGACAGTGAGTGCCACAATACAAGGCAGCCCTACTGGCACAGGGCCACATTATAGTCACTGGGCATTGTTTGAGTCACTTTTCTCTTCTTGTTCTGCCTGCACATCCTTCATCGCCAATACTATAGAGCAAGAGGTCGGCATCTTGCTGTGTATCATCACTATCTAAAAATGGTGCTTGCTAGAGACTGTGGATAGGTGCCATTCAATGCTTTGTCCTGGTGCTAGGAGAAAGCAGTGCCATCTAGCTTTTGGATTTTAGGTGAAACCCATTTTGTTTAATATTACGGCAATTATAATTAAGAATGTAATTGTCATCATTACTCACTCATTTCCTATAGTACAATAAAGAAACACAGTAATCCGAAATCCTCCGACGTCATGTGTGTCATGACGCCCACCGTCAGGCAAAAAACTCCTACATCATGTATGTCATGACATCCATCCGCAATAGGTTAATACCACCATACAAGTTTAGATAATGGTGTAAGTGACCACACAGGACAACCCCTGGTGAAAGTCACTTAAATTATCCATATAACAAATATCTAGGTTCGTATCACATAACCCGTAAACGACGGGTGACTAGATATCACGTCTAGTGGTTTTTGGGCCACACGCCGGGGACGCGTTATTTTGTCCAGCCCGGCGCGCGTGAGGAGCCAGCATACAGCACTGGCTCGCAGCCAGTGCGGCCAAGAATCCCGACGTGTTAGGCTTATGCATTCGAAAGTCCCGGAATTTTGGTTATTTTAAGCCGAAATGGCCCGTCGGGAACGAGTTAAGCAGAAATCCTTGTGTGTAAAAAATAAATAAATAAACAAATAGATAAATGAATAAATAAAAAACTTGTTGAGTGTACATGAACTATGTACCGTGCTATCCTTCAGGGGGTTAAAATACTCACTCTCGGAAAAAAGATGCTTTCCACTGAATGTTTATATATTCTATTATAGCGACTGATAGTAAGGAAAATCTCTATATGCCCCATACAGTGGGTACAATAACTGGCACTTCCCCCTTCCACCAAAAACAGAGCATGATTATCTGACTAAATTGATCATTTACTGAATATCACATGTTATGAAATAAATTTATGTAACAATAACCATTCTTACTATGGACTGTAGCTGAAACTGTATGAATTCAAGGTGGGGCAGCCTTTGTTTGTAATTAAACACTTGGTTTGTTTGAATATTTCTTTTCAATTCTTTAATTTGTTTTCTAAATTGGAAAATTTGAAGACTGAAATTGTGCTGGTGAAATATTGAAGATAAAAGTAGGTTGCCCTTTAGGTGGATACACCTGCCTCTGGCAATGGGGGGAACTTAGCTATAAAACTCTGTATAACTTAAGCTAATATTGAATCAAATCCAACAACAATTTCCTACGAAGGCACCAACATCAAATACGTTAGTGAATAACCAACAAAAATACTTTATTTCATACTAAAAAAAAGTTTACAAGAAACCTATGCATCTACCAAAGGCAAAGCCAGCAAACATTCACCATGTACATTCAGGCAAGATATGAGCTTATGGACCATTCTGGTTACTAATCTTCAAATAAAGAAACACATGGTGGGTAGTTTGTCATCCTTCTATTGACACTGCACCATCACTGAGGTGGACTTAATTTTGTACTTTCTCTCAAATCGCAGCAGATCTCAAGTGGGTTTAGATAGAACACAGGTGGTGTAATTACAAGAAAAAGGGCCTATTTTGAAAAGCACTTACTATCTTACTATGATCATCATAAAGGAGCTTACATAATTCAGTAAAAGACATCACGACCACATTAATTTTTTCATCACTGCCACAAGATTAAAAAATAAAAAGGATATGTCTATTCACCTAAAAGACCTTTGATTTGTCGTTAGAGAACAAAGAACATTAATGTATATACTGACCTCTGAGTTGTCCATGCTTATTGAAGGCTCGGCAGTATGTCATGAAGATCATCCACTCCAGGACTCGACACTTCCCTGAAAGGTAAACAACGTGCTCAGTATCATCGATGCATTTACACTGTAGTTAGCAACGCCAAAGAGAGGTGAAATTAACCCCACCCCTCCATACCCGTGACCAATCGCAATCACGTTTCTCGTTGGATACAATAAGGGCGAGTGAACACAACAGCTCTGATTGGCTGGATGGGGAGCAGTGGTGAGGATGGGTGGGGCTTATTTTGCCTGACTTGGGGCCAGGGACTATAGGAACAGTCATATTTGTATTTATCTCAGTATTGGTTTCAAAGATGGTAATCATATAATTACCTAGAATAAGAGAAAAAGAACATAACTAAGGAACAAATTGAACACATAAAATAATCCTACTAGGTTTAAAATTAAATTTCAGCAAGGTAGATGTAGATCAACAGTCATTCATGCTATAGCCTTATACACTAATAACTCCAGCACTGGTAAGGGAGAGAGAAAAAAAGAAAGATAGAGAAAAATTCACCACACATACTACAGCTAGATGGAGCTTATAGACCTCCCTGGTATTTCATCTTCAAAAAATAAACCATTCCGAGTTCTGCCTTGCCTGAACATATGTGGACTGTGTAAGCACAATTTAACCTCATTCTAACCTCATGACACACCAGGCTCTATGCGTAATATCGCTGGCAAGTATCTAAGTGTGTGGAGTTAAAGAGTTCATACTTTTCTAGAAAATAGATACATTTTTAAGTAGTTAGTTCATATTCATCTGTCTTCAAATGATATCAGTTCATTATCCACGTCTCCTAATTGTCTGAATAACGTGTGGATTTGACGCCTTCTCCCCACCCACCATGGCTGGTTGGCAGAGGTGGTTTTGGCATGGTTTTCAGACATAGACCGAACTCTTAGGCTCTGCATTACCTTACGTACACTTCTAGGATACCTTCTGGTAGCAATTAGCATAATTTCCGAAGCGCTGTTTGTTCAAATGAAATCCCTAAATGTTGTAGATTATACTCATGCATCCTTGATCCCATTGTATATACTAAAGTTATGGATTACTAGAGTGAAAAAAAAAAATACTATTACAAATAACACATCTTTCCAGTACACTAATCTACTGAACAGATAAAGTAGAATGTTATTCTAACAAGATCACTGCTAAAGTCAAGTCACTTGTAAATGCATAATATTACGATCAAAATGAAGACACACATCTAGAGAATTAATTTATTTAAGTTTTCTTTAGTTCAATCTAAGATTTTTTATAAGCGTCGATTTTCAGTGTTAGACGTCACTTGCGCATCTGACCCTGGCATTGCGTTGATCGTCTATGGGCACTGAGAGAGACTAACGTATCTTTATATCACGTGCATCCTAGCGAGATAGAGCTTGTCAACTTTCCTCGTCATTTCCTTTCAATATAGGAAGCAGTCCAAGCTCTATCTTGTGAGAATATATTTCAACTAGCAAGAGTGCAAATTGCAGAGACCAGAGCAATTGCTTGACATTGCATCATTATCATTCTAGGCTCCAGACTGTAAGCGACCATCAGATTTCCTTAGAATAAAACAGCAAATATTATTACAAAACAAAAGGCCTCTTCTGAAAGCTACAGCTGCCTTAAGCATCTACCATTTAGTATTTCAAGGGGAACTTTTGAACTTATATTTCAAATAAAATTCTGCAAATCTATTTTGATAGCATGGTGTTTTTCTTAAACTATTTATTAATCATTTTTTACTTTGATCTCATTAACCATATTCTTTGCATCAAATCACCTAAGTTCTGTTCTTAACCTGTGTCATTTATATCTTTATGTTAATTAATGTCTTCCAAATAAGTGTTCCTTCCTTTTCCAATCAAACATTAGTCTTATTTCACAATCATTTACCATTCCATTATAAAATTAAAAGAAATCACACAACTTTTCTCATTCGTCACCTTATCCATTATATATAAAAGTTAATCTATCATATAAGGATTCTTATTGTTATATTTTGTATTGATGTTTAGAGTTCATGTTATTTTATGTTAAGCAAGAACTAAAATAAATATTAAAAGGTCTTGTTATAGGAAAACAATTTCATATTTGGGTTAAAATCTATAGAAAAGAAGGTTAATGTTGAGGTTCAATATATAAGATATAAAAGGAATTTGAATTGCATTTGGAAACAGGAAATGTAAGTCAATCTTTTAAAAACATTATAAAAGGAAGATAAGGAACTGATAATAAACATGCATAGAGGAATTGGAAGAGAATGAAAAAGAGTGAAATAAAAAGTGGACAAGCAAGAAACACACATTGAAAAGGTGAACAAAAACGTGAACAGAAGAGATAAAAACAGATAGAAAAGAGAAGATGAAAAAAAAAATGGAACAAATATTTCACACAAACAAAAATAAAGAAAAAAAACAAACAATTCTAAATCAACAGAAAAATAATAGGAAAGTAGACCCAAAAAAATAAAAAAAGGAAATAATACAGCGAAACTAACCTCT
>BOPN01000026.1:745691-755691 GCA_017312705.2 Penaeus japonicus
TACCCATTCTTAAAGATCGTGATTTGGGAAAGTAGTTTTATCATGATCTATTTCCGTCTTGCTTTTAAGATTGTTAGGATTAAGTAAGCTTTCATTTCGCCTCTCTATTGCGTAGAAAGGCATAGACACATAAAGAAAGGGAATTATCAGGTAGCATTTCATCCAGTGTTTCAGTATTCTTATTTTCTACTTTAATAGGACTTTCTAGGGCTTACCCTCTAACTATATATGTCATCAGTTTTCCATTATAAGCCTTCGAAGTAGCATGTAATCTATAACTTTAACCGCCTTTTCCGATGAAAGTTTATTGGTTTAATGCCTGATCTATTATTTGAATCCTTCCTCAGTAGGCTCCTTGTCATAAGCTGACTATATAATTACCATTTTGAGGGTATTTTTAAGAAATGTTCGGTAGATTCGTTGGTACAATAGCATTTCAGGAGCATATATGACTGTTCTGCATTCTTTCTGTTTTTTACTTTAATATTCTGTTCTGTTCTACGGCATCTTATATTTAATTTCCTTATATTTATATTATATACTCTTATATTTAATTTCCTTATATCTATATTATATATATACATATATATATCTATATATATCTACATCTCTCTCTCTCTCTCTCTCTCTCTCTCTCTCTCTCTCTCTCTCTCTCTCTCTCTCTCTATATATATATATATATATATATATATATATATATATATATATATATATATTAGGCCGTTGAAAGGGAGCGCCATGGTTGTCTTCGGATTGCAACGTTAACCACAGTCATAGCTCACAGAATGAATTTGAGTTATTTTTTTTGTAGCTTAGTAAAGAAAAGAAAGAAAAAAAGCTCCCTATTTTTTGTTTAACCACGTAATAATGCTTATAACTGCTTATACGGAATAATGTCCATAAATCAGACTAAACATTGACGTAATTATCATGTTGTCTAACTATTAACTGACAATCTACTATCTATCTATCCAGGATCTTACTATTTTCATATTTTCATAAAGGTATCACCAATCTACTCATGAACAACAATATAAACACAAGAACGTGTGTACAAAAACATATAAACACAACAATAAAGCGTGGCGTTTCGATTCCATCTGGGCATTGAATCATCTACTTCGCTCTTTGCTTCGTCTGATAAAGAATCGAAGCGGATTCGAAACGTCACGATTTAGTTTTTGTTTTTTCTTAATGTGGTTGTCTTTATTCACTCTATTAATGAATGCTTGAGACATGCTAGAAAAAGTTAAAAGGAAAATCATATCGTGTGTTAACCTAATATGTAATTGTGAATGAGTGACACAACGCAAGTCAAAAATAATGAAAGTAACGGAAAGTAAGAACCCAAAATAATGAATAGCAGAACAAAAAGAACAAAACAATAAGTAGGCCAAAGCAAAACCGAAAGAGAATAGGAGAAGCAAGAGACACACACACACCCATAAATACGTATTTCACGCCCAAATTATTCAGAAAAAGCAGATCATTTACCGAGAAGGTATTCATGCTCCTGATATTTCATGCCTTGGACTGGAAGCGTCTATCCGACCTCGTTCCTTGAATACAAATGCGGGCTTTACACAGCACACGGAAGTTTCAAAAGCGGTGGAAGAACTACTTGTCAGAGGCGTGTATTTTTGCCATCACAGAAGACTTAGAGGAAAATGGAAGAAAGGTAGGAGGAAAAATACATGAATGTAAATGTTCTGGATCGTGTAGTATGTATGGTACTCAATAGCGGCTATTTTTACCCTAACTTAGAAAAAAGATTGATGTTGAAATACTGTAACACGTATATATAACACTTGTCATACTCAAAAGAGAGATTATATTTAATTTTCTTTTTTAATTTTGTTCATTTTCACTTTTATTTTATTTTTTTTTACTGTCACAGAGAAAACTAGTAGAGGAAAAAAAAGGGAAAACATAAAAAAAAACACCAACATGAACGTTTTGTATTATGTATTAATTGTACATTTACATTATATTACATAAGAAGAAGGGAAAAAAATGTCGTTGTGAGTCCATGCTCAAGACTCACACTTATATAAATAGAGATAATGCCCAATCAATGCTGTTCCTTCCCACGTTATCCCTTGGGCCCAGATGAAGGAAAAAATTGTACTGTGCAGACTCCTCACCTACCATATTGTACATGGTTTAGACACACACAAATACAATACACTGATGCACAAATTGGTATGTATATAAATATAGTTTTGTGTGTAGGTTGTCACGGGTTTGCATATGTGAAAAATATATATATTTTTTTTGAGTTTGGCAACGTTTTAGTCTGTCTGCCTCTTTCTCTCTGTGTACGTGCGCGCGATACACATACACATACACACACACACACACACACACACACACACAAACACACACACAGTTTACTT
Source organism: Penaeus japonicus (assembly GCA_017312705.2). Classification (NCBI taxonomy): domain Eukaryota; kingdom Metazoa; phylum Arthropoda; class Malacostraca; order Decapoda; family Penaeidae; genus Penaeus; species Penaeus japonicus. The sequence goes on from BOPN01000026.1 coordinate 748,088, forward strand.
TCTAATTTTCTCTCACTCGAAACATAAAAACAAAAACAAAAATCAAGGTACAAAAGGGAACAACTCAAGTAAATCCTAAAGGTAATCAGAATTACCTGCAATGATTCGAATTAATAAAGCCTTATAACCTACCTCACTACATCCTGTTAGTCTGTTGACCTTGTTAAAGATTGGATACAAACTGTATACAAACACAGCAGTTTCACCGCTATGTTAAATCGTCACCAACTGGCACTGCATTAGAGGCACTCATAATGGTATAAAAATGTCTTCAAAATCATGTACAACTAGGATTTTATGGCACATGTTTATATACATTATGTATGTGTGTATATATACATACATACATACATACATACATATATATATATATATATATATATATATATATATATATATATATATATATATATATATATATATATATATATACTGTATATATATACACACACACACAAACACACATATACATATACACACATGCACATACACATACACACACTAAATAACTTATATACACATTCGTTTTATTTCACTGACCAATTCTCGTATAAATCACAAGAAAGTACACTCAAGTGTCCTAACACATCATTCACAATCTAGCATCAAAGTCCACCATTTACACGGCAGGTGTCACCGAATGTCATCTCTTGTCATTTTTATTTTAACATAATATCATTACGACAATCGACACCACACACTTTTTAAAAAATATACAATAATCTTTTAAAAAAATAGAAGGATGAATACCTTTGCCCCGTTATTATCATCAGAGACACATAAGACCTGAGGTGATTTAAGTGGTTTTGGTTCACGTTTCCCCTTTATCGACATAGCAATGATACATTCTCTCTGAATTTCTCCCTTTTCCAACACATATGAACCATAGTCACGTCATTATACTCACCTAGCATATGCGATTCATCTATCTATACATTGTTTTCATATCCACGTAAAACGTTAAATAAATAAACATAAGGGCAAAGGTAAAAACGGTAAAAACGGTTACACAAGAAATGGACTAGGTCTCTACCTATCTCTGTTAGTATTGCAACGGCATTATAGTGCTTGGATATATGTACAAACATAATGTCTCTAGCAATGTGTGCGTGAAGTAAAGTATTGGAAGTTGGGTTTTTATGCATCACAAAAATATAACACTCTATTCAGAAGAAAGAACGGATACGGCACAGTTTTCGTAACTTTTAATGACTTGTGGACCTGTTTTGTTTACATGTCTGTAGTATATACACACTTTTGAACACTTGGCCACCAATCACCATCTGCTTCAAGTCCTCTCAAGTCCGTTTTTCTATTTATATTACACAATTAATGGGACATATATTTGTGATAAAGGCCCTTTCGTTATTTTGCACTTGCTATTTTAAAGCTCACTCTATTTACACCGAATGGGATTCATTACCTTTCTTAACAAACTTAAAAACTACGGTTTACAAAATTTCACAATGTTAAAACGTACGAAGATTTACAACACATCGTAGCCAAGAAGAAACGACAACATATATAGATACTGCTGCGTTTTCTATATCGTTCATCGTTTTCTTTGCATTTCTCTGTGCCTGGTTTCAAAACAGTTCGTTTGCACATTTATTGAAACCAATTACGACTGTGTATCACGTTTGGTCATCTTTTTTTTCCACTGTATTTCACTTTTTTTTAGTATCTTTCGATTTATTTGTAGGCTCCAGCCACAGTGCCCCCTTGTCAGACTTTATATTTGGCAACTTTTTAAATCCATACGATACATGAACGCATGTAAACACACATAGCCATAAAGACATACATACATAGCCACAAACACGCACACACACGAACAAACACGCACACACAAACACATCCATGTCGACACACTTATCACCTCGAACACCAGACTCCAACTTCCCTCAAATGACTCTAACACACACACTCCCTATGCCTACTTCTCTCTCTTGCCCCCCCCCCCCCCCTCTTCTCTCTACCCCCGCCCTTCTCTCTCTTGCCCCCCCCCCCCCCTTCTCACTCTCTTTCTCCATCTCCTCTCCCCTTTCTTTCTTTATTTCTTACTACCCTCCTACCCTCTCTTCCTCTCCCCTCTCTCTCTCACCTCTCTATCTATCCCTCTCTCATCTCTCTCCACCCCTCCTTCTCTCTCTATCTTTCTTTCTATCTCTATCCCTCCCACCAATCTCTCACTCTCATGCTCGCTCTCTCTCTCTCTCTATCCCTCCACCCCTCCCATTCTCTCTCTCACTCTCTTGATCCCCTCCCCCCCTCCCATTCTCTCTCTCACTCTCTTGATCCCCCCCCCCCCCTCCCATTCTCTCTCTCTCTCTTCTCTCTCTCTATCAATCTTCCTTCTCCCTTCCTTCACGTCCTTCATTTGTCCACGAAGACCTCTGGGAGCTCATGACACTCCGGCATAGCAGCTGCGTCAGAGAGAGACACTTGTGACATGAGTGTCTTGTCATTCAGCTCCTCAACCGCTGCCCTTGTCCTGGCCTTCCCTCGCTCTGAAACCCAGACGATGAGGAAAAGGTTTAGCCATCATGAGTTTATGAGTCTTTGTTTATGAGTGAAATCTTTAATGGATAGTTTGATGAATAATGGTTTGATAATTATGAGTGAAACTTTCAATTGGCAATTAAATGAATAAAGGTTTGATGATGAGTGAAATCTTTAATTGATAGTTAAATGAATAAAGGTTTGATAATTATGAGTGAAACTTTCAATAGATAGTTAAATGAATAAAGGTTTGATAATGATGAGTGAAACCTTTAATTGATAGTTAAATTAATGATTTTTGATAATGATGAGTAAAAGCTTGATTGAAGAAATGAATAAAGGTTTGATATGGATGAGTAAAGGTTTTAGATAATTGAATAAAGGTTTAATATGGTTCAATATGGATAAGTAAAAGTTTGAATAAATGAATAAACTCATGAATAAATAAATGTTTAATATGGGCGAGCGATAGTTAAAATAAATATATAAATGATAAATATAGATTTGGAATAAATATATAAATGATATTTATAGATTTTGAATAAATATATGAATAAACATTAATCAAAACCTACAAGCGGGAATTATATGGATAAATAAATTAATAAATCTGAAAGGAGGGATATAAATATAATTATAAATGAAAAAATGTATGACTGAATAAGAGCTTGAATTAACTAATAAGTATAAATGAATATACGTTTGAAATGATAAAGTGCTATATCTATATCTATATTTTATATATCTGTATACATATAAATATATATGTACATATATATATATATATATATATATATATATATATATATATATATATATAAAGGAAAATAAGGATATGAATATAAATGAATATACAAATAAACATAAAGCTAAAGAAACAAGGAAACCTAAGTCAAGAAACATCAAAACACATCGATAATCATATGGCTAAATAAACGCGTAAATCTATCACATACCAGAAAGAAAACAAAAACTTTTAAACGTACGAACGAATATATAACTAAAACATTTAAACATATTACAACTAACAAGTAAGGGGGGTAGGGTATTAATGATAACAAATGATAGAAAAAAAGTGAAAATGATACATCTAATTGTGTTCTCTGGAAATTGGTATGGTGTGTAATTGTCATGAAGATAATATTGTTCATGGTGCATGTGTGCGTTAGTTATGGTGGCATTTAAGATAGTAATCATGGCACTTACAACAAATTATGATATATATACACTTTTTTTTTAAACTGTGATCAAGCAGTGTGAAAGTGGTGATGGTGGTAGTAACGATTATGACGTAATAGTGATGATGTAGACAACAACAATAGTGACAATATATATATATATATATATGTATATATATATTATATATATACATATATATTATATATATATATATATACATATATACATATATACATATATACATACATACATACATATATATATATATATATATATATATATATATATATATATATATGACAATAATCACGGTATTTATCATTATCACCATCATCGTTATTGTCTTCATCAAATTATTATTATCATACTCGCCTAATCAACAAACTAAAATCAATAGACGATTTAAATTTAAAAATAGAAAGAAAAAAAAACGTTAATTACCGTTAGCTCATCATGTTAGTCATGCAAGGCCCAAGTTGACTAATCTTCATAACACAGGTTATCATATCCTTCCAAAAAATCATCATGCAAGGCATTAGTCCCATCATGCACACCGTTCACATTAACATCTTTGTCATGTACTACTGTTTCGCTAACGGTTTTATCTTCATCATGCAGTGTCGGGTGAACCTCGTCTCTATCATGCACTTTTTTGCCAACGCCTTTGTCTTCATGCAGTGCCGGGGAAATTTCGTCTTTGTCATGCACTTTCTTAACAACGGCCTTGTCATCATGCAGTGCTGGGTAAAGGTCAGGTACCCAGGGCGCCCAGGAAGCATGTCTGTCGTAGATGTCTCGGCTGACTTCCCGAAGGAGGTCACAGGAGGCACTTAGGTTCTTGGGCCTTATGAGGACCTCCCCCTGTTCTTCGTTGAGGTAGGATCCGGCCGAGGAACTCGAGGGTGAGGTGGAGGTCTGTTTCCTCGTCTCTTCGCTGCTGGAGGTTGAGTGGGTTTCCGAGTGCGAACTCGAGTGTGTAGAGGCAACAGAGCGTCTGTTCGTCTTCGCTGTACGACTGGAATCTTCGAAGTCCGCAGCCGTCTGTGGATCTGCCGTCTCCTTCTGGCTCATGCTTTGCGATTTTTGCTCTTGGGTGACGTCTGGGAGTCTACGTTGGGCGTCGTCGCTGGTGAGACCTTCTTTCTTCCTGAGTTCGCGAATATCTTCGTCGCTTTTCGCTCTTCTGTTGCCTTTCTTGTGTTGTTTTCTCGCTTCTTTTGGACTGTGGGATCTCGACGAAGAAGGGGTCTCGGTGCTCGAAGAGGCTTCCACCTTCAGGAGGTGGTCGAGGAAGGCTTTGGAACTGCATTCGAGGTCCTGGCACTCGTCCTTCCCGTTCTTGCGCCCCACGAACTCCGAGTGGAGGAAGGAGTTCCTCTGGGTGTTCCTCCTGGTGTGGCAATCGAGGCATCTGCTCCTCTTGTCAATCCTGAGGACGTCGCAAGACTTGGCGGGTTCCAGCGGCGTCCTGGTGCCGTTCATGGACACCATCTCCACGCTCTGGGTCCTGGGCGTGTCGAAGCCAAAAAGCCTAAAACGGAAGGGTTGTTTTTTGCGAAGGCAAAGGTCATCATGCAAGGACAGTGGACGAGGGCGGTCGAGGTCATGCCGTGGGGGCGTCACCCTCGCGCTCCCCCCGAGTGTCCCCTGAGACATGCAACTACTGCACCTTGATGAGGCAAACCTGCGACTCGCCGACCCTTTGGGCAACTCTGCAACAGAAGAGCAGCAACCATGCTTATCATGCGGGCGGCAAGGGGGGAGAAGGGGTGGGGGAGGGAGGGAGGGTGGAGGAAGGCTTTTACAACTCTAAGGGGAAAATGTTAATTCATCGAGGGCATAACTACTACCATTCTCAATGATAATTAGTGCTACTCACACTGTATACTTGCCTGTGACGGCTTTAGTCATGATATCCAAATCATTCCAAATATTCAATCAATATTGTTTCTAGGACTACAAGCAGCATCTACAAACACACATGACTACTTCTACAATTTACCCAAAATCACCTCCACTACAAAAATATTAAAAGTTTTTTTTTCTAATTCTTACTACTGCAAAGCATTAGTGTTGTAGCAAATGTATTAGGACACCCACTTTAATTCTTAAAGTACAATGGCATGTTTTCTCACCCCTTCCCCCGCCCTGTGTATAAAACATGTCTTATAATCATAAAAGAAATAGCTTACTGAGGAGGAAAAAAGAAAAAGAAAATGAGAGAAAAGTGGGATAATGGAGGGAGGGACGGAGGGAGGGAGGGTAGGTGATAGAAACGGAGGACAGGAAAGAGAGGGAGACAGGGGGACTGGGGGTGAGGGGGAGAGCGGGAGAGGGAGAGGGAGAGGGAGAGATGGAGAGAGAGAGAGAGAGAGAGAGAGAGAGAGAGAGAGAGAGAGAGAGAGAGAGAGAGAGAGAGAGAGAGAGAGAGAGAGAGAGAGAGAGAGAGAGAGAGAGAAAGGGAGAGAGAAAGAGAGAGAAAGGGAGAGAGAGGGGAGAGAGAAGAGAAAGAAAGAAAGAAAGAGGGAAAGAGAGAAAGAGAAAAAAAAGAGAGAGAAAAGGAGAAAAAGGGAAAGAGACTAAAAGAGAGGGCGGGAGGAGATGTGAAAGGACTTGCCATTCAACATATGAAAAACAAAGTTGTCACAAGCCACATGACTGTAATTTCGAAACGAATGTCAGTATTAGTGTTAATCATCATAACCATCTTAGAACTAACAGAGAATGAGACGCAGGCATAGCAAATTAACCCCCTCCCCCCCCCCCCCCAAGAAAAAAAAAAGTTTCTCTAACTACGTGACCATCGGTGAGTGAAGTTAAAGACCTACCTGAGTTAAAACAGAACTTGCCTTAATTAATCAGGCCTATGATCATAACAGAAGCCAAAATTACCTTATCAAATGGACCTACCTGAGTGGGAAGGGATAATAGGGGTGACTTTAACCCAAAAGGGGGGAGGGGTAAGAATTTGATACAAGTTATAGATCAGATGTCACTGTGTAGGCGGAGGGAAGGGGGTGGGGGGAGGGGATAAAAGAAGGAGTGAGGGATATGTAGGGAGGAATGGGGGAGGAACGGAGATCTACAAGTCTCTGTGTGGGTTGAGAGAAGAGGGAAGTTTGTTGGAAGAAGGGGAGAGAGAGAGAGAGAGAGAGAGAGAGAGAGAGAGAGAGAGAGAGAGAGAGAAGGAGAGAGAGAGAGAGTGAGACAGAGAGAGAGACAGAGAGAGAGACGGAGAGACAGAGAGACAGAGAGAGAGAAGGGGAGAGAGAGAGGGAGAAGGAGAGAGCGAGGACCAAGGAGAGATGTAATGAGATGGAGAGGGAGAGAGAAAAGGAGGGGAAACGAGAGGGAGAGGGAGAGGGAAAACGAGAGGGAGAAGAAGAAAGAGAATGAGAAGGGGAAGAAGGAGAGGAAAAGGGAAAGAGAGAAGGAATGGGAGAAGGAGAAGGAGAGGGATAAATAACAGGGAGAGGGCCAGGTAGAAGGAATAGGAAAGGAGGAAAAGAAGGGGAAGTAGAAGGATAAGAAAGAGAGGGAGAAGGAGAAGAAGAAGAAGAAGAAGGAGAAGAAAGAAAAGAATGAGAAGAAGAAGGAAAAGAAAGAGAAGGAAAAGGAGAAAAAAGAAAGAAGATAAAGAAGAAGAAAAAGAGAACACGAACAAATAGACTTAGGTAGAGAAAGTGGGGAACTATCTACCAAACCTATGTACCCAATGACCTCACCTGAATGAGAAGACGTGAGCGAGGGCAGTCGAGGTCGCTTGCACAGAAGGACAGTCTTGTAGGCCTGCCTGTACTGCCGATTCATGATGACGTAGATGACTGGGTTGATGCAGGACGAGATGTAGATGAGGACGTAGCCCAACACGTGTAGACCTGGTAGGAGAGGAGTCTTTTTAGGACGTCGAGAGACTACCACTG
>BOPN01000026.1:765691-793191 GCA_017312705.2 Penaeus japonicus
AGAAAATAAATATGATGCTAATACTACTCATACTAATACAAATAACAATAACAAAATTAAAAAGTAACAACAAAACCAACAACAATAATATTAACAACAACAGCAAATTCCCAACATTTCTAACTACGGAACACCTTGCACGAATAATATCTGTATCACCTCGGCACCCACTTGGCTATCTCTGACTCCGCCTCTATGTTGGACATGTCGATGTGGTCCACATTGGGGTACCACGTGGGATTGTCTATGTGGTCCATCCTGAAAAGACAGAAAATGGGGCGTGAGATTTGAAGAGAGAAAATGGGATATGAAGGGGATTGGGTACAGAAAACGGGTTGGGTAATTTGAAGAGAGAGAAAATGGGATAGAAGGAGATTGAGTAGAGAAAATGGGTTTTTGAGGTGGTACTTAAAGAAAGAATTCTAAATATAGAAAATGGATTGTTTGTTGAAGTTTGAATGCAGAAAATGGGATATGAGTTTGAATATGATAGATAGTTATGATACAATATTTTCATGAGAGAATTTCGAATGCAGAAATTTGGGTGATGAGATAAACAATGAATACAGGAAATTGGTAACAGAAAGAAAATAATCCTTAAGAAAAATGCAATAAAGAAAATAAATAAGGGATAAAGGTATAATAAACACTGGCGAGAAAAAAAAAAAGATTCTGTGAGTAAAATTAGAAGAAAAGGTGCTATAAACAACCGAGAGATATTAAGGAGTTTATATATCTTTTCACACTCTGTCTTTCTACTCTCTGCTCCCTTTCTCTCAGTTTCGCTCACTCGGTTCCCCCACTTCTCTCTCTCTCTGTCTCTTACTCTCACTCTTTCTCTACCTCTTGCTCTCTCTCTCTCTACCTCTTTCTCACTCTCTCTCTACCTCTTCGCCTTTCTCACTTTATCTCTCTCTCCATCTCTATCTCTCCATCTCTATCTCTCCATCTATATCTCCCTCTCTCCCTGTCTCCCCCCCCCCTCGTTCTTCCCAAACCTACCTCCGAAGACAACAAGCCAAACACATATCACTACCATACCAACATCACAACCACGTCTCATCCAGAGTTTCATCAAACCTTTGTGGACCATTCCCCCCCTATCCCCTTGCCCCTCGCCCCCCCCCTCCCCCCTCCCCCCTCCCCCCTCCATCAGGTATGATGACCGGTACCGTGATAGTACCTCTCGGATGCCCTAACCTGTCTGATGACATTAACACCGGTGAGAGAGAGAGAGACGGAAAGAAAAAAAACGTTCTATACGTCTAGGTGGAGGAGGGACAGGAAGGGAGTAAGGATGAGGAGGTGGAGCAGGAGGTGGAGCAGGAGGAGGAGGAAGAATATGAGGGGGAGGAGGAGGAATAGAAGGGGAAGAGGAGGAATAGGAGGGGGAGGAGGATGAGGAAGTAGTAGTAGTAGTAGTATGAGGAGGAGGAGGGACAGGAAGAAGGAGTAAGGATAGGGAGTAAGGAGGAGGAGGTGGAGCAGGAGGAGGAGGAGGAGGAGGAGGAGGAGGAGGAGGAGGAGGAGGAGGAGGAGGAGGAGGAGGAGGAGGAGGAGGAGGAGGAGGAGGAAGAGGAGGGAGGAGGAGGAGGAGGAGGAGGAGGAGGAGGAGGAGGAGGAGGAGGAGGAGGAGGAGGAGGAAGAAGAAGAAGAAGAAGAAGAAGAAGAAGAAGAAGAAGAAGAAGAAGAAGAAGAAGAAGAAGAAGAAGAAGAAGAAGAAGAAGAAGGAGGAGAAGTAGTAGTAGTAGTAGTAGTAGTAGTATGAGGAGGAGGGACAGGAAAGGAATAAGGATAGGGAGGAGGAGGAGGTGGAGGAGGAGGAGGAAGAGGAGGAGGAACAGAAAGAGGAGGAGGAGGAGGAGGAGGAGGAGGAGGAGGAGGAGGAGGAGGAGGAGGTGGGGTAGGAGGAGGTGAAGGAGGAGGAGGAGGAGGAGGAGGAGGAGGAGGAGGAGGAGGAGGAGGAGGAGGAGGAGGAGGAGGAGGAGGAGGAGGAGGAAGAAGGAAAAAGAAGAAGAAGAAGAAGAGGAGGAGGGGGTTCAAGAAGGGAGTAAGGATAGGGAGGAGGAGGAACAGGAAGGAAGTAAGGATATGGAAGAGGAGTATAAAGATGGGAGGAAGGGAGGAGGAAGAAGAAGAAGAAGCGACGGCAGAGATAGCGCACAGAAGACAGAAGAGAGGAAAGAAAAAATAAAAAAAACAAGGGAGAGGACACAAGAGAAGAAGAAAAAAAGAAGACGAGGCAGAAAGGAGAGAACACAAGAAAGGAAGATAAAAAAAAAAAAAAAAAAAAAAAAAAAAAAAACAATGAAGAATAAGACGTGGAAGAATGCAGAGAACACGAGAGGAAATGAAGAAGACGAAGAAGAAGAAGAAGAAGAAGAAGAAGAAAAAGAAGAGGAACAGAAGGGGGATATGATCTAGATACATTTAGAATACCTCCCCCCCCCCCTCCCCCCCAGCCTGAAGATGTTTTTCGTCCGGGATCTGAGAAATCCCAGTGAACTTCAGCAGTAAAACATTTCAACGCCAGGAGACTCGCTGACATCCTTCGGTAACGAAAACCATTGGGGAATTAAGACCTTTTTTTAAGGGGTCTTTTTGATGCTTTTGGATTGCTTTCGTTTTTTTTTTATATGGATGGAAGGGAAGGTAAACACACACACACTAACACACAGACACAGACACACACACAGACACAGACACAGACACAGACACAGACACACACACACACACACACACACACACACACACACACACACACACACACATATATATATATATATATATATATATATATATATATATATATATATATATATATATATATATATATATATATATATATATATATATATATATATATATATATATATATATATATATATATATGGGTCTTCTATTGGGAAAAGGAGAGTTTATGGTGAATATGTGCAAAAATGAGTATATGTATATATACAGGAATACACATTTAAACTAATAAAAAAACATGAACTCACACAGATACAAGGCCACACATACAGAAATCCAGATGCAAATACGAACACACACAAAAACACAATACACATACAAAAAAAAAGAAAGAAAAAAAAAATACGAGCACACTCACATTCCGTCATTGTACTCTATTTATTACTCTCTCTCTCTCTCTTTCTCTTTCCGTCGCCCTCCCTCTCACTTTCCGTTGCCATCTCTCTCGCTTTCTCTGCCACCCTCTCCCTCACTCTCTCTCCTTCTCTCTCTTTCTCTCTTTCCATCGCCCTCTCTCTCGCTTTCCTTTGCCATTTCTCTCGCTTTCTCTGCCACCCTCTCCCTCACTCTCTCTCCTTCTCTCTCGCTTTCCTTTGCCATTTCTCTCACTTTCTCTGCCACCCTCTCCCTCACTCTCTTTCATTCTCTCTCATTCTCTCTTTCCATCGCCCTCTCTCTCACTTTCCGTTGCCATCTCAATCGCTTTCTTTGCCTCCTCTCCCTCACTCTCTCTCCTTCTTTCTCTTTCTGTCTTTCCATCGCCCTCTCTCTCGCTTTCCTTTGCCATCTCTCTCGCTTTCCGTTGTCATCTCTCTCGCATTCTCTACCCCCTCTCCCTCACTCTCTCTCTCTCTCACTGCCTCCCCTCCCCCTCTCTGTCTCTCTTTCACACACACAGACAGTCAGACGGACAGTATCCTGAGGAGGATCTGTTACTCTGGTGTCGTAATCCGACGCGCCGGCTCTGTTTCATGGTGCTACCGTCACCCCGCCCTCATTCATTATGTTCACCTCATTCTCCTCTCTTTCTCTCACGCTCTCTTTATCTCTCTCTCACTTTCTCTCTGTCTCTCAGTCATTTTCGCGATCTGTGTGTCTCTCTCTCTTCCATGCTCCTCCTCTTTCTTTCGTTCTCTTTTCTCTGTCTCTGTCTCTGTCTCTGCCTCTGTCACTGTCTCTGTCTCTCTCTCTCTCTCTCTCTGTCATTCTCGCGATCTGTGTCTGTCTCTCATCCATCCTCCTCCTCTTTCTGTCTTTCATTCTCTCTCTCTCTCTCTCTCTCTGTGTCTCTCTCTTCCATCCTCCTCCTCTCTCTTTCGTTCTCTTTCTCTCTCTGTCATTCTCGCAATCTGTGTGTATGTCTCTTCCATCCTCCACTTTCTTTCGCTCTCTCTCTCTCTCTCTCTCTCTCTCTCTCTCTCTCTCTCTCTCTACTTTTTCCGATGTAGTTATACGACTTTCTTTTTCCATTAGCCTCTCTGTCAATCTATCTCATTCACATACTGTCTATCAATCTATCTATCCCTCTATATCTCTCTCTCCCTCCCGTAGATATAACAATAGAGATAGATAAAGTCTTCATACAGATACAGAAAGATGATGGAGAAAGACAAATAAACATGTCATAATTACGGATAACAGAGATATGACATAGATATTGATAACTTCACATGTAAATATCCTCCTACGCGTTGATATATGTAATCGACTGATAGCTAATTGCCTGACCGAACATTAATCTGTCTGTTGGAACAGATATATATATACAGTGCACATGTTCCTTCGCTCACTCGTGATCTTTCTCTCTCTCTCTCTTTCTTTCTTTCTTTCTTTCTTTCTCTCTCTCTCTCTCTCTATTTCTTGACGGGTCCTCTTTATGTATTGGTTTGTCAGTAGACAAACAATAAATCAATCCTTCTGTCTATCCTCTCTCTCTCTTTTTTTTTCTTTTTCTTTTTCTTTTCTTTCTTTTTTTCTTTCTCTCTCTCTCTCTCTCTCTCTCTCTCTCTCTCTCTCTCTCTCTCTCTCTCTCTCTCTCTCTCTCTCTCTCTCTCTCTTCCTCTCTCTCTCTCTCTCGTCAGTTGACTTATCTGAACGATTTGTCTCGCGAAGCTTCGAGACTTCGTGGCGCCAACCGTATTCCCCCGCGAATATGTCCTCAGAATAGTATTAACAGCTCTTATTCGCACTCCCCAAACAGATAGCTCGTAAAACGCATTAAACACACACACATACACTGAATTAAACAGACACACACATACACATAATCAAACACACACACACACACACACACACAACCACACACACACAATCAAACACACACAACCACACACACACACTGAATTAAACACACACACAAACAATCAAACACACACACAATCAAGCAAACACACACACATACACAAACAATCAAACACACACACTGAATTAAACAGACCTCATTAAACAGAAGCAATAAATTTCTCCCCGATGCATCCACCACTCCCATTCACACACAAAACACTTGCTCCTCGACAGTACGCACTCATACGCAGATCAATTTACTGAATGGACCGCTCCTCTTCAGATGACATTTGAGGCGAAGTAGTGAAAGAGGAGGAGGAAGAGGGAAGGAGGGAAGGAGGGAAGGAGGGAAGGAGGGAGGGAGGAAGGAGGGAGGAAGGGAGGCGGTGGGGGGAAGAGGTGGAGGAAGGAGGGAGGAAGGGAGGCGGAGGGGGGAAGGGGTGGAGGAGGATGGGAGAGGAGAAGAAGGAAGGAGGGAGGAGGTGGAGGAGGAGAAAGAGGTGGAGGAAGATGAAGAGGATGTGGAGGAGGAGAGACAAAGAGAGAGAGGGAGGGAGAGAGAGAGAGAGAGAGAGAGAGAGAGGAGGGAGGGAAGAGGAGCAGAGAGCAGCCAGAAGGTGGAGGAGGAAGGAGGGAGGAACGAGGACGAGGATAAAAATTAAGCGGAGGAGAAAAGAGGAGGAGACGGATGAGGATAAAAAATAAGCGGAGGAGAAAAGAGGAGGAGACGGATGAGGATAAAAAATAAGCGGAGGAGAAAAGAGGAGGAGACGGATGAGGAGAAAAGAAGAGGAGGATGAGAAAGGAAAAGGAGGAGGAGGAAGAGAAGGGAAGGGGGGAGGGTGACGGCTGCTATCCCATTCTCGCAGCTGTTTATGACTGTCTTGGAAATTAAGAGAATGGGACGGTTGGGTAAGAGAGAATCAGAGGGCGAGAGAGAGAGGCAGAGAGAGAGAGAGAGAGACAGAGAGAGAGAGAGAGAGAATGAGAGAGGGAGAGAGAGACAGAGAGAGAGAGAGAGAGAGAGAGAGAGAGAGAGAGAGCCAGAGAGAGAGAGAGAGAGAGAGAGAGAGAGAGAGAGAGAGAGAGAGAGAGAGAGAGAGAGAGAGAGAGAGAGAGAGAGAGAGAATGAGAGAGAGGGCGAGAGAGAGAGAGCCAGAGAGAGAGAGAGAGAGAGAGAGAGAGAGAGAGAGAGAGAGAGAGAGAGAGAGAGAGAGAGAGAGAGAGAGAGAGAATGAGAGGGCGAGAGAGAGAGAGCCAGAGAGAGAGAGAGAGAGAGAGAGAGAGAGAGAGAGAGAGAGAGAGAGAGAGAGAGAGAGAGAGAGAGAGAGAGAGAGAGAGAGAGAGAGAGAGAGAGAGAGAGAGAGAGAGAGAGAGAGAGAGAGAGAGAGAGAGAGAGAGAGAGAGAGAGAGAGAGAGAGAGAGAATGAGAGGGCGAGAGAGAGAGAGAGCCAGAGAGAGAGAGAGCCAGAGAGAGAGAGAGAGAGAGAGAGAGAGAGAGAGAGAGAGAGAGAGAGAGAGAGAGAGAGAGAGAGAATGAGACGGCGAGAGAGAGAGAGCCAGAGAGAGAGAGAGAGAAAGAAAGAAAGAAAGAAAGAAAGAAAGAGAGAGAGATATTTAAAAATAGAGGAAGAAAAAAAACAAAAGCCAGAGAGAGAGAGAGAGAGAGAGAGAGAGAGAGAGAGAGAGAGAGAGAGAGAGAGAGAGAGAGAGAGAGAGAGAGAGAGAGAGAGAGAGAGAGAGAGAGAGAGAGAGAGAGAGAGAGGCGAGAGAGAGAGAGAGAGAGAGAGAGAGAGAGAGAGAGAGAAAGAAAGAAAGAAAGAAAGAGAGAGAGATATTTAAAAATAGAGGAAGAAAAAAAACAAAAGCCAGAGAGAGAGAGAGAGAGAAGAGAGAGGGCGAGAGAGAGAGAGCAAGAGAGAGAGAGAGAGAGAGAGAGAGAGAGAGAGAGAGAGAGAGAGAGAGAGAGAGAGAGAGAGAGAGAATGAGAGGGCGAGAGAGAGAGAGCCAGAGAGAGAGAGAGAGAGAGAGAGAGAGAGAGAGAGAGAGAGAGAGAGAGAGAGAGAGAGAGAGAGAGAGAGAGAGAGAGAGAGAGAGAGAGAGAGAGAGAGAATGAGAGGGCGAGAGAGAGAGAGAGCCAGAGAGAGAGAGAGAGAGAGAGAGAGAGAGAGAGAGAGAGAGAGAGAGAGAATGAGAGGGCGAGAGAGAGAGAGAGCCAGAGAGAGAGAGAGAGAGAGAGAGAGAGAGAGAGAGAGAGAGAGAGAGAGAGAGAGAGAGAGAGAGAGAGAGAGAGAGAGAGAGAGAGAGAGAGAGAGAGAGAGAAAGAAAGAAAGAAAGAGAGAGATATTTAAAAATAGAGGAAGAAAAAAACCCCACAGAGAATGAAAAACTAAAAACACAAACAAAAACCAAAGAGCGCAAACACACACACACACACACACACACAACAAATCCAACGTCCCAAACATCCCTAACTTGCCGACTGTGAGGTTTGCACTATTTGCAAAGTGGGCACGAGGGGGCCGATTGGGCAGCGGCCGACCTCGTTATCATTGCCCTTTGTCAAGATTAAAACCTCGACCATTTGTTGCTCTGTTGCCTCTTCGCCGCCCACGTGCAATGCTGACATGCACGCGGACACTCGTATGTACGTATGGATATGTGTGTATGTAGATGGGATGTGTGTGTGTGTGTGTGTGTGTACAGAGAGAGAGAGAGAGAGAGAGAGAGAGAGAGAGAGAGAGAGAGAGAGAGAGAGAGAGAGAGAGAGAGAGAGAGAGAGAGAGAGAGAGAGAGAGAGAGAGAGAGAGAGAGAGAGAGAGAGAGAGAGAGAGAGAGAGAGAGAGAGAGAGAAAGAAAGAGAAAACCAACTAAAAATATCCACACACACAAACACATATCCACTCGCAATACTACAAGGGAAACACACCATCAGTCGCCACCCGCTCCCACATGCACTAAATCAGCAACATGATCCTGCTTGTGCATGATCCACTAATGCATGTTTAACAGGGCTACAAACCCGGACCAGAGATGATATCGCTTATCAGCATTTGGGTTTTGCTCGAAAGTGAAAGTGCGAAGGAACGAAGGAATCGTCTTGGATCTTAATCTCTGATAAGACTTTGGGGATGGGAGGAGGTTATGGGCTTGTGTGTTTGTGGGTGTGTGGGGTGTGTGGGGGGTGGGGGGTGGGGGTGGGGGTGGGGGGTTGTGTGTGTGTGTAGGGGTGTGTGTGGGGGTGGGGGTGTTTGTGTGTGGGGTGGGTGGGGAGGTTGTGTGTGTGTGGGGAGGGTGGGGTGGGTGGGGGTGTTTGTGTGTGGGGTGGGGGGTGTTTGTGTGTGTGTGGGGTGGGTGGGGGTTGGGGGGGTGTTTGTGTGTGTGCAAAGTGGGCAATAGATGAAGATAATCTTAATCATCATCATTATCGCTTTCATTATCATCATTATCATCATTATCATTACTACATTTATCATCATAAGTATGATAATACTCAATAAGACATTTCTTCATTCCATCAACATCAAGAGAGAGAGAGAGAGAGAGAGAGAGAGAGAGAGAGAGAGAGAGAGAGAGAGAGAGAGAGAGAGAGAGAGAGAGAGAGAGAGAGAGAGAGAGAGAGAGAGAGAGAGAGAGAGAGAGAGAGAGAGAGAGAGAGAGAGAGAGAGAGAGAGAGAGAGAGAGAGAGAGAGAGAGAGAGAGAGAGAGAGAGAGAGAGAGAGAGAGAGAGAGAGAGAGAGAGAGAGAGAGAGAGAGAGAGAGAGAGAGAGACAGAGAGAGACAGAAAGAGACAGAAAGAGAGAGAGAGAGAGAGAGAGAGAGAGAGAGAGAGAGAGAGAGAGAGAGAGAGAGAGAGAGAGAGAGAGAGAGAGAGAGAGAGAGAGAGAGAGAGAGAGAGAGAGAGAGAGAGAGAGAGAGAGAGAGAGAGAGAGAGATGAAAATTATAATGGCTACATCTAAAGTAACCGACACCATAAGGGAATGTTCACGGAGACATTTCAATTAACAACAGGAAGGCAGTTTTCATGTATCATAGTCTCAAATACCACACACATACGCACATACACACACACCCATACACACACACACACACACACCCATACACACACACACACACAAACACACACACACAAACAAACAAACACACACACACAAACAAACAAACACACACAAACAAACAAACACATACACACACACACACTCACACACTCACACAAAGAAACACACATACACAAACAAACAAACACATACACACACACACACACACTCACACAAAGAAACACACACACACACGCACACACATCCACCCACTCGACCACCCAGAGGCCATCACATGGACCCCACATATATAAATAGAGCTATATGTCACTCATAAACCTATAAATGGTCAGTTTACCCATTAGAACCCATTATCACATTCACCTCACCTCCCCTCCCCCGCCCCCTCCCCCTCCCCCCCAACCAGAAGCCAGAGGTCAATTAACACATTTGACCCGACCGCAAATAAAGGATTGTTCTAATCTCTCTAATCATTTTCGGGTTAGGCATAACTACTAACACCTGCTACCGTTCACACTTTTATGTCTATCCACAGTGGGCGGGGGGGGGGGGGTTGAAATCCATTTTTAGAACTGTTAGATAATGGGTTAGGATGGGTGTTGGTGAATTAGTGAGTTGGTGAATTAGTGTGTTGTCTGGGTGTATGGGATGGGAATTAGTTTATTTGATGTTCTCTGTGTCATATTTTTTGATAAATAACGTTAAGTAGAGCAGTTATGAAAATATTTTGAAATACTATTATGTATGTATATGTATGTATACACTCACTAACATATCTATGCAGTAACAATACTCACAATGTATATCTATCTATAAATCTATCTATCTATCTATCTATCTATCTATATATATATATTCACACACAATAACCGAAATAAACCATAACAAAACCTCCATATATGCACATAACTCACTGTAACTAAAAACAATACCTACATATACATAGACACACACATTCACGCACACACACACACACACACACACACACACGCACACACACACACACACACACACACGCACACACACAAACACACATTCACGCACACACACACACACACACAAACAAACGGACACCCTTAAATATTACACAAGTCCTACATTCTAAGCCTATTCGTCCCTTTCCTTCTAGAGTTCACAGTTATCTATGCATTATTCAATAATTTATCCCTCCATATATCTATTTCCGTACACAATCATTTAGATATCTATTTATTTACCACCTTATCTATTTGGATATCAATCTAATCATTCATCTATTCAATCAATTACTTATCTTTTCATTTATCTGTCTGTTTCTTTATTCATATACGCATCTGTTTATCTTTATATTCATCTGTTTATCTTTATATTCATCTGTTTATCTGTTGTTGCGTTTCGGATGTGCAGGCGCGGAGAGGAGGGTACTGTTTTCTTTTGTGTTTTGGTGTGTTTTTGACTTTTTTGGGGATGGGGATTGTATAAGATGACACACACGCAAACGCACACACGCGCACTCACACACACACACACACACACACACACACACACACACACACACACACACACACACACAAAAAAAAAAAAAAAAAAAAAAAAAAAAAAACTCCAGCCTCCATTCAAGTCCTCCTTTCGCCCTCGAGAAGCCCAAGAAACATCTATTCCTCGAGCCTATCTATATCCTCTTAACGGACCTCCTATTCCTCCTCCTGCTCCTCCTCCTCCTGCTCCTCCTCGAGACTCGTCCTCCTCGAGACTCGAGACTCGTCCTTGTCCTCCTCGAGACAGAGGGTTGGAGGCCGATGTTTGTCGAGGGAGAGCGAAGACTCGTGAGAGCCGTATGCGACCCAGTAACCCGACCCGAGGTGACAGCTGATGGCAAGTGTGTTGCCAGGGGGACGCACACCTTCCTTGACACTCGGATGTCAGCGCGACCCTCTCATGCCTGTCTATTTTGCCCCTCCCCACCCCCCACCCCCCCGCCTCTCCTCTTTTCTCTCCCTCTCTTTTCTCTTTTCCCCCTTTTCGTGTCTGTCGATTTGCTCTGCTCCCCCCCTCTCTCTCTCTTTGTTTGTCTATTTGTCTCCCCCCATCTCTCACCCTCTTCCCCTTCTAATATCTATTTATCCCCCTCCTCCCTTTCCCTCTCTTCCCCTTCTCCTACCTACCTCCCCTTCCCTCTCCCCTTCTTCCCCTTCTCACGTCTATTTCCCCCTCCCTCTTCCCTTCCTACCCCTCCCCCTTCCCCCCTCTCCCCTTCTCACGTCTACTTCCCCCTCCCTCTCCTTCCACCCTCCTCCCCCCTCCCCCTCCCTTCTCACGTCTACTCTCCCCTCCCTCTCCTTCCTACCCTCTACCCTCCCCCTCTCCCCTTCTTCCCCTTCTCACGTCTACTTCCCCCTCCCTCTTCCCTTCCTACCCCTCCCCCTCCCCCCCTCTCCCCTTCTTCCCCTTCTCACGTCTACTTCCCCTCCCTCTTCCCCTTCCTACCCCTCCTCCCTCTCCCCTCTCCCCTCTTCCCCCTTCACGTCTATTTCCCCTCCCCTCTTCCTTTCCTCCCCCCTCCCCTCCCCCCCTCTCCCCTTCTCACAGCCCATTTCCCCCCCCCCTCTTCCCTTCCTCACCCCTCCTCCTCTCCCCTTCTTCCCCTTCACGTCTACTTCCCCCTCCCTTCCCTCCTCCCCTCCCCCCTTCTTCCCTTCTGGATGTCTACTTCCCCCTCCCTCTTCCCTTTTCCTCCCCCTCCCCTTCCCAATCCTCCTCTCCCCCTCTCCCCCTTCCTCCTAACAGCTCATCCCAGAAGCTTCATCTGTATTTATAGATCCTTTACACGAGGCCCCGGGATCGCCCTAATCACAAGGGGAACTCTTTACGGCTCGCTCTGCTGGCTGGTTGATCCTCTGGCGAAGGATCTCGATGTGGGCAGCAGGCCTGGAGAGCTTGTGGACGCCCCTGTCTCTCTTTCTTTCCGGTTGCCTGTCTGTCTGTCTGTTTGTTTGTCTGGCGGGGTCTCTGTTTTGTGTTTTTTGTCCCTGTATGTCTTTGTTTTTGTCTCTGTTGTTGTCTCTCTATTTCTATGTCTGTTTTTTTTTTCTTATTTGTTTGTTCGTTTTTCTCTCCCTCTCTCAGCCCCCTTCCTCCCTCTCTCTTTCTCTCTTTCTTTCTTTTTCTTTCTTTCTTTCTCTCTCTATACTCCC
Source organism: Penaeus japonicus (assembly GCA_017312705.2). NCBI lineage: Eukaryota > Metazoa > Arthropoda > Malacostraca > Decapoda > Penaeidae > Penaeus > Penaeus japonicus. The sequence continues at coordinate 777,958 of BOPN01000026.1, forward strand.
CCCTCTGCCTCCCCCTGTCTGTCTTCATCTCTCTCCTCCTATTCATCTCCTCTCTCTCTCCTCTCTCCTCCTCCTCATCCCGGACTTTTTCCCTCCCAGTGTCTGCGACGTCTCTGGTAATCCCGGATACCGTCTCATTGTTTAGTCCGGCCGGGTCCTCTGATCCGGGTCCTGCCAGGCGGGCGTGTATGACTTGGGTTTCGCCGATTGATTTCATTCCCAGAGAGAGAGAGAAAGAAAGAGAGAGAGAGAGAGAGAGAGAGAGAGAGAGAGAGAGAGAGAGAGAGAGAGAGAGAGAGAGAGAGAGAGAGAGAGAGAGGAGCTCTTGCCGCCGCTGCTTGGAGATGCGATAAGAGCCATATCTGGGGCCTCAGACTCGTACGAACGCGAGACAGACAGAGAGAGGGATGGGGGTCAACGGGCGGTGACGCAACAGATCCAAAACCGGACTCGCGGATGCGTTCGAATGCGAATAAACATCAAGAGGCCATTTGCGTTCTGTTCGTTGTAGGAGGATTCATGCTCGACCGAAGTGTAGATCAGGAAGCAATAGGGGAAATTAAAACAGGAAAATACGCGTAAATGCTGGAGGTCTTTTAGTTCTATTGCTTCTTCGAGACTTCATATATGCACACAACTCACAGTAAATAAAAACAATACCTACACACACACACACACAGAAGAGGCAACAGAAGGAAAAAGGCCTGCGGCGTATGCATGTGTTTTCTTTTCTTTTTTTCACTACGCTCTCTCTCCCCAAAAGCTTGTTTAAGGGAAGGAGGAAGGGGGAGACGAGAGAGAGAGAGAGAGAGAGAGAGAGAGAGAGAGAGAGAGAGAGAGAGAGAGAGAGAGAGAGAGAGCGACCAAAAGAGAAAGAGAAAAAAAATATATATCAAAAAGGTTTTAGCATATTTATGGGTTTTCCTTTTTATCACTATACCTGATGCCATGTTACTAACAAATTGCATATCTTCATCCTTTTTATTTTTTTAAAAATCTTGTTTGGAGGCTCTTTAAGGCTACTGTTTTGTAGATATCAACTAATCCAAGTAATATATCTATTCGTGTTCCGTTTCCTCACCCCCCATCCCCCTACCCACCCCCCGGCAACATCCTCCCAATGTAATCATATCTCTATAAGACTCGACTGATACGACTCAAGAATATCCCGCAAGCCCTTGGTGCCAGAGGCTTCCCGGAATTCCTAGGATGCAATACGACCTTCCGTGACGACTCTGACGACAAGAGGTCACATGTGTTCCCAAGGAGCCCAGAAGAAGGGGCAAAAAGACGACCCACGGAACTACTACTACTTCTACTACCACTGGTTACGTTCCGTTACTTTTTCCGCTGACCTGACCCGACCCGACCCGACCCAACCCGACCCGATCCGACCTGACCTCAGCCTCAGGGTAAACGAAAGTTCGTGTGTCTGTGGAAGTGTGTGTGTGTGTGTGTGTGTGTGTGTGTGTGTGTGTGTGTGTGTGTGTGAGGGGAGTGCGTTGTGTGTCTATGAGAATAGAGTGTGTGTTTGTTTATTTATTTGTTTGTAGGTGCGTGAGAATGCAATATGACACTTTTCCACGTGTTGATTTTAATTTCTTCTCCAACGATAACCACATAGGTCACAAAACCCGTTAGTATTTCACCTACTAAAAAAAAGAAAAAAAAAAAAAAAAAACAGACGCCAAACCGTGTACTGTGACACCTTTCTTCTCCCTCGCATTCTCCCACCAAAAAAGTTAATCTTGAAAAAACAGTTGGGAAGGAGAAAATTCATTAGTCTTAGTCTTCGAGAGAGAGAGAGTAAGAGAGCGGGAGAGAGGGAGAGAGGGAGAGGGAGAGGGAGAGGGAGAGATAGATAGATAGAGAGAGAAAAGACCTTTTTCTTTCTCTCTGCATTTATTGCTGTCTTATCTGCTTCTCATTCTCTCTCTCTCTCACTCTCTCTCACTCTGTCTCATTATCTCTATCGTACTCTTTCTCTCCCCCCCCTCTCTTCCTCTCCCTTTCCCTTCCTCCTTCTCCCCCCCCCCCCAACATCCCTCTCTCTCTCCCTCCCCCTCCCTCCCTCAACCGAGACCTCGTCTAAGTCTCCAAACGAGGAAAAAAAAAAAAAAAACGTAAAAAAAAAACGAAAAACAAAAAAGGAACGCCACCCATTTCTGTCATCATGTCCCTAGTCTTCTTCCCTGTCAAAACACACCGGTTCGTCTCCGGTTCGGTTGGCGGTTCGGACGGACGCATGAGTGAAGCGCTGTTTCGAGGCTTCGAGTCTCTTGACGGTTTGAATTGAATGGATTCGTTGCGGGAGATGGCGGGTTTGATCAGCTCTCATGAAGCTATGGGTTGGTATGTATTTGAGTCTCTGTCTGGCTGTCTGTCTCTCTCTCTATTTATCTCTTATTTTTTTTATCTCCATCTTTCTTTCTATTACTTTCTTTCTTTATCTGTCTCTTTCTTTCTCTCTCACGACATATATATATAAACATGCACACACACACACACACACACACACACACACACACACACACACACACGTGCGCATATATCTATCTATCTATCTATACATACATACATACACATATATATGTATATATATATATATATATATATATATATATATATATATATATATATATTATATGCATGTATATGCGTATATACATATACATATACAAACATATATACATTCACATACACATATATATGCACACACACGCATAAACATACATACATACATATATATATATACATATATATATATATATATATATATATATGTATATATATATATATATACATATATATGTATATATGTGTATATGTATATATATATGTATATATGTGTATATGTATATATATATATATATATATATATATATATATATATATATATATAAGTATATATGTATATATAAACACACATACACACACACACAAACACACACATGCGTAAATACGATACACGCATACACATGTACACATGCGTACATACAACACACACTCATGAATATTCATGAGACCGTTCGCGGGTGAGGCTTTGTTTGTCGCCATTAAAGCGTCCCAAAGCAAGTTTTTTAGGGAACAGCTAAGTCTGTCACGGAACCTTAAGACAACAGTAGATCAGTGAACGAGAAAAAAGCAAGAGAGAGAGAGAGAGAGGAAGAGAATAAGAGAGTAAGAGAATGAAGGAGGGTGGGAGGGAGAGGGAGAGGGGAGGGAGGGAAGGGAGGGAGTGAGGGAGGGAGGCAGGGAGGGAGGAAGGGAAGAAGAAAACGAGAGAAAGAGAGGCATACATTGAGAGAAAAAGAGAGGACAGTCAAAGAAAGATAAAAAAAAAAAAAAACAAGAACGAGACAGATAAAAAAGGGAGAAAGAAAAAGAAAAGAAAAGAAAATAAACAACAAAACAACCAACCTCCCCCCCCCAAAAAAAAAATATACATAAAAAACAATAATGAAAAAAAATATATAGATACCCAGTCCCTGTGCTTTCCTCCAGATGCGCAACCCTATTCTCCTTTGTTTTGATAGCCGGTCGCCGCTGCACTGCACTAAGCAGCCTGAAGATAATCATTCTAACACCAGCTCTGCCTCGCTATACAATTACCATGGAGAAAGAGAAAGGGAGAGAAAGAGAAAGGGAGAGAGAGAGAGAGGGAGGGAGGGAGAGAGGGAGGGAGGGAGGGAGGGAGGGGGAGAGTGGGAGGGGGGTGGATGGGTAAGGGGGAGGGTGAGGGACAGGGGGTGGGAGGGAGGAAGGGAGGGGGAGAGTGGGAGGGGGTGGATGGGGAAGGGGGAGGGGGAGGGTGTGAGGGAAGGGGGAGGGGGAGGGTGTGAGGGAAGGAGAGGGTGGATGGGAGGGAGGGAGGAAGAGAAGGAGGGAGGGAGGAAGGGTGAGAGGATAGGATGGAGGGAGGGAGGGAGGGAGGGAGGGAGGAAGATGGAGATGGAGAGAGAGGGAGAGAGAGGGGGTGAAAGTGGTGTGTGATAATGAGAAAGAGAAAGTATAAGAATTGGAACGAGAGATAAAGGGATGGAAGGAGAGGGTTTGGGGGAAGGGAGGGAGGATCTAGGAGAAGGAGGGAGGGATGGAGGACAGGATGGAGAGAGAAGGGAAGTAAAGAGGGAAGGAAGGAGGGAGGGTGGGAGTGAGAGAGAGAGAGATGGGATGAGAAAGAAAAACATATGGAAAGAAAAAATAGACATAGATATATAGATAAAGAGAGAGAAAGAGAAAGACAGAGACAGAGACAGAGAGAGAGAAAGAGAGAGAGAGAGAGAGAGAGAGAGAGAGAGAGAGAGAGAGAGAGAGAGAGAGAGAGAGAGAGAGAGAGAGAGAGAGAGAGAGAGAGAGAGAGAGAGAGAGAAAAGAGAGAGAGAGAGAGAGAGGAGAGAGAGAGAGAGAGAGAGAGAGAGAGAGAGAGAGAGAGAGAGAGAGAGAGGTCATAAATTTTGAAACCTAAAAAAAAAAAAAAAAAAAAAAAAAAAAACAACCATCACAGGAACAACAGCAAAGAAACAAACAACTTCATGATCTATCAATAGCCTAACAATCCCTTTAACGACAACCTTTGTCTCAAAACAAAAACAAAAAAAAAACAAAAAAACAAAGCAAAACAAAAACAAAGACACTGTACCAAACGCAAATATGTATTCACTAAATCACAAACATACTAACCTACTAGCGACTTCAACAAACTCTCATACTCATACACACACACATTAGGGTAGTGGGGTAGGGGGTCGGGTAGAGTAAGGGAGGAGAGTTGGGGGGGGGGGTCGGGCAGAGCAAGGAAAAGTAGAGTAAAGTAGAGGAAAGTCAATTTAGAGTAAAGTAGAGGAAAGTCAGTTTAGATTAAAGTTGGGGAAAGTAATTTTAAAGTAAAAAGAGGAAAATCAGTTTAGATTAACGTAGAGGAAAGTAAGTCTAGAGTAAGGTAGAGGAAAATAAGTTTAGAGTAAAGTAGAGAAAGGTAAGTTTAGATTAAAGCAGAGAAAATAAGTTAAGAGTAAAGTAGAGGAAAGTCAGTTTAGAATAAAAAAAGGAAAGGGAGTTTAGATTAAAGTAGAGGAAAATAAGTTTAGATTAAGTAGAGGGAAGTAAGTTTAGAGTAAGGTAGAGGAAAATAAGTTTAGAGTAAAAAAGAGGAAAGTAAGCTTAGAGTAAAGTAGAGGAAAATAAGTTTAGATTAAGTAGAGGGAAGTAAGTTTAGATTAAGGTAGAGGAAAATAAGTTTAGAGTAAAAAAGAGGAAAGCAAGCTTACAGTAAAGTAGAGGAAAATAAGTTAAGAGTGAAGCAGAGGAAAGTAAATTTAGAGTAAAAAGAGGAAAGTAAGTTTAGAGTAAAGTAGAGCAAGTAAGTTTTGAGTAAAACAAGGAAAAGGAAAGTAAGTTTGGATTAAAGTAGAGGAAAATAAGTTTAGAGTAAAAAAGAGGAAAGTAAATTTAGAGCATAGAGTAGAGCGCGATAAAAGAGTTGAGTAGAGTAGAGTTAGATAAAGTAGGTTTAGAGTAACGTAGAGGAAAGTAAGTTAAGAGCAAAGACTACAGCGCAGTAAGGAATTGGGTAGAGCAGAGTAGAGTCAAATCAAATAGACTTAGACCATAGAGCTAGAAACAAGATTAGACTAGACCAAAATAAGACCCATTCAGCCAAGTAAAGAAGAAGATCTAGGCCGAACAGAATAAACCAGAATTATAAAACAGAGTAAGGTAGAGACTAGACCAGAGTAAGGCAGACGAGAGGACATGACAAAGACTATCTATCTATCTATCGAACGGGACTTACAACAGGGATTAACGCGTAGCAATGGTCCCTCTCAAAACATCTGTTATTAGGCGTCTCTGATCAACGGGTCGAGTGTCCCATTAGCTCGGGTGGCGACGCGATGCATTGCTAGAGGTGATAATGGGAGAAGGAGGGGGAGGAGGGAGCAGGAGGGGAGGGGGAGGAGGGAGCAGGAGGGGAGGGGAAGGGTGGGAAGGGGGAGGGGGAGGGAGGGGGGAGGGAGGGGGAGGGAGGGGGGAGGGAAGGGTGGGGAATGGGAGGGAGGGAGGGAAAGGGAGGGGAAGGGATGGGGGAGGGAAAGGGAGGGAGGGAGGGGGAATGGGGGAGGGGGGAGGGCCAGGGATGTCTGGAAGAAATGGAGGAGGAGGAGGTGATGATGGAGGAGGAGGAAAAGGAGGTGTGGGAGGAAGGGGAGGAGAAAAAGAAGAAGGAGGAGGAGGAGGAGGAAAAAGGAGGAGGAGGAGAAAAAAGAAGGAGGAGGAGAAAAGGAAGGAGGAGGAGGAAGAGAAGGAGGAGGAGAAAAAGAAGGAGGGGGAGGAGGAGAAGGAGGAGGAGAAAAAGAAGGAGGAGGCGAAAAAGAAGAAGGAGAAAAAGGAATAGGAGGAGGAGAAAAAGAAGGAGGAGAAGGAGGAGAAGAGGGAGGAAGAGGAGGAGGAGGAGAAGGAGGAGAAAAAGAAGGAGGAGGAGCAGCAGCAGCAGAAAGAGAGAGATACGGTGAGTGTGTGTGAGTGGCGGTGTTTGTGTATGTTTATAAGCAAGAAAGAGAGAATAGAGATAGAATGAGAGAGAGAAGGACGGCCACACTTCTCCTATCTCCTTTTATATAAATAAATAAATATATATATATATATATATATACATACATATATATATATATATATATATATATATATATATATATATATAAATAAAGAGAGAGAGAGAGAGAGAGAAGAAAAGAAAAGAAAAGAGAAGAGAAGAGAAAAGAGAGAAGAGAAAAGAAGAGAAAAGAAGAGAAGAGAGAAAAGAGACAAAAGAAACAGAGAAAAGAGAGAGAAAAAACAACAACAACAGAGAGCAAGAGAGAGAGAAAAAAAAACAGAGAGATAAAAGAGAAAAAAGAAAAGAAAATACAATCGAGAGAGAAAGAAAGCAAAAGAGGGGAAAAAGGGATGAGAGGGGGGAAGGGGAAGGGGGAGGGGGGGTGAGAAGTGAAGGGGGGGGGGGTGAGAGTGAGAGTGAATGTCTTTGTGTTAATAAGAAGTCCACTTAAGATCTTTATTGCAGTTGCATGATCTCACTCTGGCTAAGGATTTCTGGCGACGTGTTCCAAGGCGGATGACTCACAGGACACAGGACACAGGATGCTGGAGATCTGGAGGATGACGCTGGAGGGCCAGGGGATGGGGATGGGGATGGGGGGGGGAAGGGTGACACTGGAGGGCCAGGGGGTGGGGTAGGGGGTGGGGGGAGGGAAAGGGGAGGGTGATACTGGTGGGTGAGTGGGTGGGGGTGGGCGTGGGGGTGGGTAGGGGGGAGGGGAGGGTGACACTGGTGGGTGAGGGGATGGGGTAGGGGGTGGGGGGAAGGGGAGGGTGACACTGGACGGCGAGGGGGTGGGGATGGGGGTGGGGGAAGGGGAGGGTGACACTGTTGGGCGAGGGGTGAGGGTGGGGGAGGGGAGGGGGAAAGGGAGGATGACGCTGGAGGGCGAGGGGATGGGGTAGGGGAGGGGGAGGGGGAAGGGGAGGGTGACACTGGCGCATGGGGGCGAGGGGGTGGGGGTGGGGGAAGGGGTGGGGAAAGGGGATGGTGACACTGGAGGGTGAGGGGGTGGGTGTGGGGGTGGGGGAGGGGGAAGGGGATGGTGACACTGTTGGGCGAGGGGGTGGGGATGGGGGTGGGGAAAGGGAGGGTGACACTAGTGGGCGAGGGGGTGGGGGTGGGGGTATAGGAGTTGGAAGGGGAGGGTGACACTGGAGGTGAAGGAGAAGGAGGCTGACACTGGAGGATGGGGGGAAGGGGGAAGGGAGAGTAAGAGGTGGATAAAGGAGGAGGGGTAGCAGGGGAAGAGGAGGGAGTGGAGAAAGCAGAGGCAAGGCAGAGACAAGGCAAGCCAAGCCAAGCCAAAGCAGTGGCATAGGCAAGGCAGGGTAGAGAGTCAGTCAGAGACAAACAAGAAACAAACAAAAGACAAGACCAAGAGACCAAGAGACCAAAGAAAATGGGAGGCACTCGCTGCATCGTGAAAATGTTCAGATCAAATTTCATTCCGTTTTTAGTCAGCGGCCGTTCGTTCGGTAAGGCGATCTCCTAGCTAAATGCACGAATTATTTATTATCTTTGGCTTAAATCGCTCCCTGGACTTCTCTCCCTCTCTTACTGTTCAAATATACAGACATGCATGCATCTACGCACAATTAAGAGGGGTCAAAATACACATAAACATATGTGTGTGTTTGTGTGTGTGAGTGTGTTTGTTTGTATGTTGTGTGTGTGTGTGTGTATGTGTGTTTGTGTTTGTATTTGTGTTATGTGTGTGTGTGTGTGTGTGTGTGTGTGTGTGTGTGTGTGTGTGTGTGTGTGTTTGTGTTTGTATTTGTGTTTATGTTTGTGTGTGTTTGTTTGTTTGTGTGTGTGTGTATTCATATAACTTCTCCCCTATTTCTCACTCCCTAAATACTGTACATCAGATTATCGGCGTTAGATTAGAACTAATCGTCTTTACTTATATCCTCTGCTCGTTAACATGAGCGTTGACTCGGTGTGAGGGGAATGGCTGCGACTCCCCTCTCTTTTTTTTTTTTTTTTTTTTTTTTTTTTTTTTTTTTTTTTTGTCTACTATGCTCTTGTTTCTCACTTCCTCGGTCTGGGTTTCTCTCGTCTCTCTGTCTTTCTGTGTTTGTCTGTCTCTCTTTCTGTCGCTGTTATCTCGGCCTGCACCCCCCCACACACACCCTCTCTCTCTCTCTTCTTATTTCTTCTTTTGATGTTCCTTTAACAAGTTTGTTCTCCTGTTTCTGTTCGTGTTTTTTTTCCAGTCCTTATTCTTTTGTTTGTTCTCCTCAGTCCTTGCCCTCCATCTCTTCTCCTTCTTTCTCACTCCCTCTTGCCTTTCTCCATGTTCTTCTAACTCCTCCATTCGTCTCATCTTCGTTCTCCTATTTCTACACCTCCCTTTTTAGTTTTGTTTTTCTCTTCTTAGCCTTGTTCTTCGTCTCCTCTTCTCTTTCTTGTCTCCTTCCCCGCGTTTTTGTTTCTCCTCTCGTTATCATTGTTCTCATTCTCGTTCTCCTATTTCTCATTGCCGTTTCATTTGTTCTCTATTTCTTCTCCTTGTTCGTCAACTATTCTTCTCTTTTTCTCCTCATTCTTGTTCTTCCTCTCTTCTCCTTTCTTGTTTTCTCTCTTTGTTCTTCTTTCTCCTCTCCTTATCACAGTTCTTATTCTCGTTCTCATCCTTATCTTATCAATCTTTCTCTCGCCTTAACCCTATTTATCCATCTCTCTTCCTTCTCTCCTTCTTTCTCCTCTTGACCTTCCCTCTCTTCTTTCCAGTCTCACTGACCTTTGACCTCTCCTACCCTTACAACGACGCGACAGGTGCAACGGGCGGAAGTAGGACTCAAGACAACAGTCATGCAAGAAGTTGCTCCTTGCGTCTCAGACCCCCCCCCCCGGTGCATCTGTCACTGTCGATCTCATTCATGATTGACAGGGGGTGGGGAAGGAGGGGAGGGAGGAGGAAAAAGGGTGTTGGGATGGGGGAGGGAGGGGGGTAGGGAGGAGGAAGGGGGGTGGGGATGGGGAGAGGGGAGGGATTGGGAGAGAGGAGGAAGGGGGATAGGGAAAGGGGATGAGGAGTGGGGATGGAAGAGGAGGAAGGGGGATGGGGTGTGGGGAGGGAGGAGGAGGAAGGGGGGATGGGAAGGGGGATGGAAGAGGGGGTGGGGTGGGGAGGGAGAAGGAAGAAGGGGGATGGGGAAGGAGGAGGAGGAAGAGGGATGGGGAGAGAGGAGGGAGGAGGAGGAAGAGGGATGGGGAGGGAGGAGGAGGAAGGGGGGTGGGGAGGGGAGAGGGAGGAGGAATGGGGATGGGGAGGGGGGAGGAGGAAGGGCGGGGAGGGGGGAGAAGGAAGGAAGAGGGATGTGAGGAAGAGAGGGAAGGGGGGAGGTGGCGAGGAGAAGGGAATGGAGAAGGAGGTGGGTAAGAAAGGAAGGAGGTGAGGGAAGAGGGGGGATAGAGGGGGGGCGATGAGGGAGAAGGAAGGAAGAGCGAGGTGAGGAGGAGAGGAAGAAGGTGAGTGAGGGGAGGGCAATGGGAGGAGGGGAAAGGGGAGGTGTAGTAAGATGTAGTAAGGAAGAGGAGGAGGACGATGAGGAGGAGGAGGAAGAGGAGGAGGAGGAGAAAAAAGAAAAAGAAGAAGAAGAAGGAGGAGAAGGAGAAAGAGAAAGAAAAAGAGACGTGGTTGGGTGGAAGGAGGATGTAGAAGAGAAAGGAGACAGAAAAAAAAAGTCTATCACAAAACAAGAGCTCCTGAGACTGGCATATCATCACAGTAACTATTCGCACTGCCACGAAACAGCAGCCGTGAAGTGAGTCACACGATCCGGTGCTTCGAAACCAGTACGAAGTGTCATATTGAACACGCACAGTGAAGAGCGTAACAGAAGTGGCACTGGCCGACGACGCGGTTAAAAATAAATCAGTAAAAAAACAACAACAAAAATACAATACGACGGTTCAATTGCAGAGCGCCGTTTTACAATTCTGTTGCATTGTTGTTTGTCCCGATACACTTTGACGAGGTCGCTTTACATCTAAAAAAAATGATACGACACAAGAGCGAGTGACAGCTCAATTTACCCACTTGTAGACATACGTCTACACATACATATATACATACATTAATATATATATATATATATATATATATATATATATATATATATATATATATATATGTGTGTGTGTGTGTGTGTGTGTGTGTGTGTGTTTATGTGTGTATGTGTATGTGTGCGCGCTTGGACACACACAGACACACACACAAATACGCACATATTACCTACACACACAAGATAGAGAGACAGAAAATAATCCCATCTTTCATCCTTGATTCGCTCGCTTCCATTAGCAACACCCAATAAGAGAGGCACTCACACCAACGAGATCGAAGCCATCGCAAAACAGCAGACGTCAGTGGTTCGTACTCAACAACAGGTCAAGGTCCGTGTCATCAAAATCCCTGACTGTCATGGCGAGCTGACATCCACGAACCCATTCTGACACCTGGGCAGATCATGACGTCACACCAGTCTGGTCTCCTGATTTCATGCGTCTCTTGAAGCGGCCAGAAGCACACAATCCTTCTTTCTTTGTTCATGCAATGATGACCGGATGACCGGGGAAATCATGATAGTAATTCGGCGTTATTTTTAAATGTTTTTGTTGTTGTTTAATCCTTGAAGGTCAAGGTTTATATAAGACTGATGTAGACAAGTAGATCACCGAAGCGTAATATCACGTTGTAAGCACGTGACATTATGCACAGACTGTTTACTAGTATCACAGTTTCTGATAAAAGAGTGACCTGTAAAGCATAGTATGTGAATATACATATGCTTAATAGTACATATAATCAAAAGAGAAACTATGTATACCTCAGAAACTTGAAAAATTAATCCCTAGTACAGGCAACACCCGTTTTATAATAAGAATTCCATGGGTATCCCATACCGGCAAGTACAAAAACCCATGAAATCCCCCCCCCCAAAAAAAAAAAAAAAAAAAAACACACACACACACAGACGGAAACAAATAAACCGAGACCCGACAAAAACGTGAAAGGAGCCAAAGTTTTACGTCAATAGCCTTAAGAAGAGCTTAGGAAGCCCACTTGTCCAAGGGTGGTTCTGGTAAGTGCGAACATTCTCCTGGGGACGGATGTAGGACCTTTCCTAAGAACACAGCCATAGGATGTGCACAAACATCCGGGAATTAAGGATTCTTTTTTTTCTTTCTTTCTTTCTTTTTGTTGTGTTTGTTTCTTTTGTGACGGATAGTTTGGTGTTTGATGATTGGCTCAAGTTGTGCGTAATCAAGGAATCTATTTTTGTTTTATTTTCTGTTTTTCTTTCAGATTTGAATTGGGTTCTGCGAGGCTTTTATTCTTATATATCTGTAAATAGGATAAGCGTTCATCAAATTCTACTCCAAGGCGAAGGTCGTAAATAGGAAGGGAGCTTTTTTCCGTCCTCCCTGCTTGCATTTTGCTTGAATTTAATTTCATGATAAGTATTACAACGTTATGAAACGTTATGTATCCGGCTGACTGCACCGGAAGATATATATACATATGTACGTATACATCTTCCAGTTCACATTAGTCATTTTCATATTACTAAGCATCTACCGCTCTCTTAACTAACAGTTATACCACGAAGCGTTTTAAAGGGGCAGTGATACCTTAAACTCTAAATCATGGCAACACTTGTTTAAAGGTCGCCCTTCGTTGTGGCAATACATACACACACTCACAGAGAGGACTGACCACGTTAATGTTTACAAATTGTCACTAATCCCAGCGTGACACAGGGCATGGGGTCGGAGTGACACATCATGATATGTATATTTTTTGCATTCTTTTTTTTCTTTTCTTACTCGGTACAATTAATTATAAAAAAATACAGATGTTTGTCGACGATCGTGAGGTTGGCACCCCTGGACTGACCGGTGCTCGTGTTATTGTTCACATCCTCTTGGCCTACTTCCTTACACCCCCTAGAAGGTCCATTTTTCCATCATAATGAAGGGGAGATTCGACCTTCTTGCCTTCCTCGCTCGCCCACTTCCTCCCGCTTGGTGGCCAGTGTCGGAGATTTTCCAAAAGCTAGACGCCAAATTTGCAATTGGATCAAATTTTAAGAAAACTCGACTAGGTTGATCACGTGTGGTTGAGCCTATTGGTGTTTGACGTTATTTTTTTTTTCTTTTAAAGATGGAATGCCATTTAACGAAAGCCGAAAGTCAGTAAAAAGATAAATTTGACTTCACAGAGTCTCAGAGTGACACTTTTTCACAACTCTCAAAGACGAATCACAAAGAAATGCATAAGATATAATAAAGGAGCAATTCATACACGAATCAACAAATGAAATAAAATAAATAAGAAAAAACATTAAAAGCAAACGAGTAAGTAGGATTGTCACGGACCCCCATAGCACCACGACAGAGGGACATCAGCTGACGCACAGCCAGACCCCCCCCCCCCCCCCCCTTCCCCACCTCCTTCTCCCTCTATCCAATCCCACTCCCTCCCTCCTCCCCTTCCCGCTTCTACCCCTGTCCCTCCCTCCCCATCCCACCCTTCTTCCTCCCTTCCCCTCCCATTATTTCCTTCTTCCTCCCCCGTCCCCCTCTCCCTCCCCTCCCTACCTCGATCCTATCCCTCCTCTTCTTCCCTATCTTCTTCCTTCCCCACCCATCCCCCTCTACGTTATCCTTCCCCTATCCGACCCCCACCCTACCCCCCTCCTCCTCCTCCCCCTCTCTCCCCATCCCCTGCTCCTCCTCCCCCTCTCTCCCCATCCCCTCCTCCTTCTCTATCTCCCCATCCCCTCCTCCTCCTCCTCCCTCTCTCCCCATCCCCTCCTCCTCCTCCTCCCTCTCTCCCCACCCCCTCCTCCTCCTCCTCCCTCTCTCCCCATCCCCTCCCCCTCTCTCCCCATCCCCTCTTCCTCCTCCTCCCTCTCTCCCCACCCCCTCCTCCTCCTCCTCCCTCTCTCCCCATCCCTTCCCCTCTCTCCCCATCCTTTTCTCCTCCTCCTCCTCCCTCTCTCCCCATCCCCTCCCCCTCTCTCCCCATCCCCTTCCTCCCCTCCTCCCTCTCTCTCCCCACCCTCCTCCCCTCCCTCCCTCCTCCCCTCCCTCTCTCTCCCCATCCCTCCCCCCTTCTCTCCCCATCCTTTCCTCCTCCTCCCTCTCTCCCATCCCCTTCCTCCTCCTCTCTCTCTCTCCCTCATCCCCTCTTCCTCCCCCTCCTCCTTCTCCCTTTCTTCCCTCCTCCTCCTCCTCCCTCCCCCCCCCCCTCCCCCTCTCTCCCCATCCCCTCTTCCTCCTCCTCCCTCTCTCCCCACCCCCTCCTCCTCCTCCTCCCTCTCTCCCCATCCCTCCCCTTCTCTCCCCATCCTTTCCTCCTCCTCCCTCTCTCCCCATCCCCTCCCCTTCTCCCCATCCCCTCTTCCTCCTCCTCCCTCTCTCCCTCCTCCTCCTCCCTCCCTCCCTCCCCTCCCTCCCCCTTCTCTCCCCATCCTTTCCTCCTCCTCCCTCTCTCCCCATCCCCTCTTCCTCCTCCTCTCTCTCCCATCCCCTTCCTCCTCCTCCCTCTCCCCACCCCCTCCCTCCCCTCCTCCTCCCTCTCCCCATCCCCTCCCCTCTCCCCATCCCCTCTTCCTCCTCCTCCCCTCTCCCACCCCTCCTCCCTCCTCCTCCCTCTCTCTCCCCATCCCTTCCCCTCTCCCCATCCTTTTCTCCTCCTCCTCCCCTCCCTCTCTCCCCATCCCCTCCTCCTCCTCCTCCCCCTCTCCCCACCCCCTCCTCCTCCTCCTCCCTCTCTCCCCATCCCTTCCCCTCTCTCCCCATCCTTTTCTCCTCCTCCTCCTCCCTCTCTCCCCCTCCCCCCCCCCCCTCTCCCCCTCCTTTCTCCCTCCTCCTCCTCCCTCTCTCCCCATCCCCTCCCCTTCTCTCCCCATCCTTTCCTCCTCCTCCCTCTCTCCCCATCCCCTCTTCCTCCTCCTCTCTCTCTCCCCATCCCCTCTTCCTCCTCCTCCCTCTCTCCCCATCCCCTCCTCCTCCCCTTCTCTCCCCACCCCCTCCTCCTCCTCCCTCTCTCTCCCCATCCCCTCCTCCACCCCCTCCTCCTCCCCCACTTCCCCTCACCACGATCGCCATAACCCGGGGATTTCGACTGAACACACGACACTTCTCTCTTGTTCTCTTGTTCATTAGATGTAAGAGAACGATATGGTGGAAGTTCCTGTTTGTGACGCGATGGGAATTTATGGTTATTGTTCAGAGAGAGACAGAGAGAGAGACGGGAAACGATAGTTCTTGCTCGGAATCGTAATGTGAGAAAGAGAGAGAATGAGAGAGAGAGAGAGAGAGAGAGAGAGAGAGAGGGAGAGAAGAGAGAGAGAGAGATAATAAGCGTGACTATAAACCTATTTATCTATGTATCCATAATAAGAATAAATACGAGACCACAAACTAAATTAGATATATGCTTAGGAAGTCGACACCATAGCGTTAAAAAATGAAAATCATCTGTAAAATAAATCTTGTAAAAATAAATGAAATCTTGAACAAAAAAATCCTATAACAAATAAACGAAATCTTGTAAAAAATAAACGAAACCCTGTAAAAAAAAATAAACGAAATCCCATAACAAATAAACGAAACCCTGT